>WEIT01002042.1:615-28072 GCA_013389985.1 Dryoscopus gambensis | reverse complement strand
AGCCCCCACAGCCCGCCCCAACGCCCGCGCCGCAGCGACCCGCCGGGCCCCGCCGCAGCTGGGAACGCTCTGGAAAGGGGGAGCGGCCCCGGCTGTGGGGTGCACGGAGCAGAAGACACGGATGCCAGAGGAATACACCGCTGCCCCTCAGCATCTGGGGACTTCTGGAGCTGCTCTGGATCGCATCTGTCAGGAGAAAGGCACGGCAATGGGAAGAGCCTTGTTGGCTATGCCACACTGGCTCCAGAGCTCTTAGATCCTCTCAACCCCATTCAGGGCTTTATAATCTTCCTTGTATAGGTCCAGGCTAGAAAAGGACCCACCTATAAGCTCCAGGTCCTTCAGCCTGAGAGATCTTTCAGGAGACATATTTCAGGAGTTTAGAGTAGATGTCCATCCTTCCTTCCCCCCATCTGTCTCTACCTGAGAATCAAGAGGTCAAGGGAGGACTTGAAATGACTGCTTTGCTTTATATGCGCTGAGGAAGACAGAGAAGAGTAGGAAGAGGGAGAACAGGGGCACAAATCCCCTTTCAGCCACACACATCAGCTTGACCTTGTGCTCTGCCACATCTCTACAGTTCTCTGTTGCTCTTGGCTGCCTTGGGCAAGAAGCAAATCCTCCCACTGGAGTGCAGACACTGTCCTTTATTTGGGGTGGGCTCATTCCAACCCACAGAAGCATTGGTGACCTTGGCGGGTGGCTAAAGGCCTCTTGCTGCACCTCTGCATGCAAAGAGGCAGAGGAGGGCACAGCAAATGCACACAGGAAGGACATACTCACTGGATTCTGTCCCTGCAGCGCATCCTGTGGTGACCCTGAATGCAGCAGCTGGATGTCTGCAGGAGAACACAAGAAACTCAGTGCGTGCACAGAGTGATCCTTTGGGTGCACCTTTATGTCTTCCAGCAGCCTGCAGGGTAGGGGCTCCTTCAGCCAGAGGCTGTAGCTCAGCCATTGGGTTCAAAAGGCAAATTGTCCTATCAGTCCATGATTTTATCTAATTTCTTTTTTCTCTTTTGATGTGTGGGGTGACTGCAATGTAGACTACTGGCTCCCCTTCTGTGCCCACTGCTCCCCCAGCCCATTACCACCCCATCCCACTGATGCTCCTGTCCCTTCAGCCTCTCCTACTACAGGTGCTGCCTTCTCTGGTCCTCACCAAGCTGTCTGCTTTCCAACAGCTTTGTGGCAGAGGGGTCTGTCTGGCTCCCCCAGTTCTATCTCTCCCCCCAGCCTCCAGCAGTTGTGCTCCTAAAGCCTCTCCTATTTGAAACCAGTGGCTCCATCTCCCTTCTTCTCATTGCTCCTCGACTTTTAGGCTCTCTCAGACCACAGCCACCCCCTTCTTGGGATGGGAGCACTGCTGCCTACCCTCCAGTGTGCAGAGGAGCTGGGAAAGGAGCAAAAGCATAGGGAATGAATCCCCCTGAAAGCATGCTGGTTCTGGAGTGGAGCAGGACCTCAACACATCCCTTCTGGCTGGGGATGGCAAGTGCAGGAGGTGTGAGGTAACTCTGCAGGTGAGCAAGTGTGACCAGAATAATGGGCAGAGTGGGTTCAGGCTTTACCTTGGTGCTGGCAGCTGACTTACAGGGTAGCAGAAATACCAGAGGGTGCTTTGGCACTTCCTGGGATGCAATCAGCTTGCCTCTTTGTCCTATAAGGGCAGAGACAGCCACTTGGGCAGGAGTTTGTATGGCTGGAGATGTCATAAGCAATGCCCAGTAACAGCCATGGCTTGTTTCTTTGTTCTGAGGAAGAAGAATGTCCTTTCCATCCTCACCTAATTACTTTCTTATGCAGCAGTGGAAAGAATGCTTGTGCCTAAACCTGACACAAGAAAATTATCAATGCCATAAACAAAGCCATAAACAAAGCAGCCAAAACCCAGGGTAGTGCTCAAAGCCAGAGCAGGAGATCCCAGAACAGGGGGCACAAATCGATTCCTCCTTCCTGGAGCTGCTGGATCACCCCAGAGAAGACGACTTGCAGCATCCCCA
This sequence comes from Dryoscopus gambensis, assembly GCA_013389985.1. NCBI lineage: Eukaryota > Metazoa > Chordata > Aves > Passeriformes > Malaconotidae > Dryoscopus > Dryoscopus gambensis. Next base: position 26,069 of record WEIT01002042.1, on the reverse strand, counting down.
GGGAACAACATGTGCACAGGAGCCTGCACTTGGGGCCCCAGCGGTAGTGGGGCTGCAGGAGCTTGTGCCTCCCTAATGGGGCTGAACAATGAGATGTGCAAACCCAACAGAGCCATCAACGGCCCGCTGGCACCTCTTGCAGCTGCCCCTGGCTGCGGTGGAGCCTGGCCCAGGGAGTTGGCATCCCTTCTCAAATCAGCTTAGCTCTGTGTTTACAGTAACCCCCTGGAGCTGGACGCTGAGCTCCTTGCAGCCTCACACATGCAAACACTTCTTAGCTTTTTCAGGGATGTGCTGATGCCATTCCAGGCCACAGAAGTGCTGCAGCAGAACAGGGGCCAGCTGAGGGCAGTGGCCCCCAAACCCCCCACCTGAGGGCTGCCTGGCACAAGGAGCTGCGGGCACAGAGGTTATGTGCAGGTGCTCCATGACTCATTTAATATTTGGCCATTCCCAAAAACCCATTGGAAAAGGGGAAGGGGGTGTGGGGAGTCCTAGTGCAGGTTGGGCTTCAGCATGCGGCTCAGCAGGGGCTCAGCAGGCAAACATTAAATACCTCATTGCTCAGGAACTCACACAGGCAGAGTGTGGATGGTTGGGCTGCTTGCTTCCGAGGTCAAGCCCACACTTGGGAAGAGAGATCAGCACCAGCAGAGTGAGGATGGGGCAATAAGCCATCAAGCAGGGTTTGGCAGCCCAGTCCCCAGCAGCAGGGAGCACAGGGCTCCTCTGGGGATGTGACCTTCAGGCAGGCAGCTCAAAGTGCTTTTTGCTGCCTTCACTTCCCTTAATTCACCATGTGACCTACACAGCAGAAATGGCTTCAGAGGAGAGTCTGAGGGCAGATGCAGTTGCAGCACTTGTACAAGTCCATGCTTTCCAGGGCCAGGGCATTGAGCTGAATGAGGCAGACCTGGCAGCCAGTTCAGAAACCAAGGGGCTCATCAGACCCTGCAGAGAAGAGGTGCAAGTGTGGCCTGCACTGATGACACTTCTCACCTGCCATGTCTATGGCAGAGAGGGTGGGGTGCTTGGGCAGCTGAGGATCAAAGCCACGGGGGCGGAGGCAGATGGGTCAAAGTGGGCTGTGACCTGGAGAGATGAGCATAAGTCACATCATCTTGAGCCCTCTCAAAGGGCAGGGAGACTGTCTTCAAGACTATGCTGATGGGGGCCCCTCTGTGCTAGGCCCCCTCATACCTGCATTACCCCACCCACTGGGTCCACACCAGCTCTGCACAATTCCCTTGGGGCAGTAACACCTGGGAGCCATGCTTGAGGGCCAGTTGGCCCCCAGATGTGGCTCCTGGCACTGTATCCCTTCGATTAATTAGCCCCTTTTCTTCTTCTTCAGAAGGGTTCACAACCCACATGTGCTTCTTCCTCTGCTGCGAGCATACCCATAACACACTGCAGATGGGACACATTCCATGGATTCAGAAGCTGCCTGCAGCTCCCGCAGAGGAAGAAGGACTGCTCCCCTCGCTCAGGGCTCAAGGGCAGGGGAAGGTTGGCCAGCCTCACTGGCTTAAAAATCAGGGTGTGGAGCCAGCCTTGTAGAGGTACAACTCACAGCTTCTCTGAAAAGAGACATCTCACACCAGGAGGGAGAACATGGCAGCTGTGGAGAGCTGGATAGAGAAACAATTTCAAGGCAGCAGTACAGAGAGATCTCTGGAGAGGATCTCTGTAACCATGGGCATCAGTGAGACAGGAAAAGCAGCTTCTGAATTTGCAAACACAGCCAGTAAATCCTCCATGGACAGCATTCCCACCCATTGCCTTTGCCATGAGATACACAGAGCTCAGCACATTTATACTTATGGCACCCAGGCAAGTAGACATTCCCACCCAACAGACGAGCCACTACAGCCAGACACACAGCCTGGCCCTTCAGCCACCTCCACACACTCTTGGTGCACCCCTCAGGGCCTTGGGGTACATCTTGGCTTCTCGCTGTGAGGAGCCCGCCAGCAGGCAGCTAAGAGCTGTGTAAGCAGTGGTTTGTTGTCAGAAAACAGAAGAGAAATTGTCCAGCAGTTCCTAGGCTAAAGCCAAGGTTTGCTGGTTTTATTGTCCCTTCTGCTTTCATTTAACCAGGACAACCTCTGAGATGGAGGCACAGATCAGGCCACTGGTAGGGTGTCCTACAACTGGACCTCTTGGTCATGCTGTTGTCTAAGCATCTGTCCATGCATTACCAAGGGCTGAGACCACATGCTGAGACAGAGGTTACAAGAGAAGACAAAGACATGCTGCTCGGAAAAAGAAACCTGGAGAGCAGGACCAGATGGCAGAACCCAAGGGATGGGAGTGCAGAGTGAGGCAGAGAGGAGATTGCTGTGGGCTACTGCTGTAGAAAGGCCCTGGTTGGGCTGGCTGCAGAGCACAGCTGGTTCCTTATTTATCCATCACACTATTTAGAGCCCGTTTGGCAACCCCTCAGGAGAAAAAAAAAGAATGCTCAGTTAGAATGTGACTCATGCAGAGCTACAGCAGCTCAAGGGAGTCTGTCCATTTATAATTAATGAAGTCCTATTTGAAATGATCCTACTGCAATCTTCCCTCTTCCCAAGAGGCTGGTCTGGCCTCTCTGCTTCTTCAATACCTGTGGCTGGAACTGCATATGGCAGCAAACAGGGCCTGAAAATCAGGAAAGCCTGATCATGCCTGAGGAACACAGAGGCTGCCCTGACCAGGAAATCCATTCCATCACATGTTCCCTGCAGAGCAAGCCTGCTCAGGACATCAACCAGATAGGGACTTCAGCTGCTCCACTCATTTGTCAGCTGTCCTCACTAAGGAAGGAAAGGGAAAGGGAAGGGGAAAGGGAAAAAGGAAACAGAACATCTTGCCATTTTTATGGGTTGTGACCCAAGAAAGAGGGAGGTCAGGGCACTGCTGAAAACAGTGTGGAAAGAGCCCTGATAGTGTGAATTTCCATAACCTTCTCTTCCCCTTTTCACTGGGGTCTCAATGCCAGGAGGCTATTCCTGTGGTGGCTTTTCAACATCAGCATGTCACAGACTGGAAGGGAACAGGGAAGCAGGATCAGCAGCTTGAGGGTATGCAGGGAGCCTGAGGTGCTCTCCTAAGTGAAAAGTCTCCCTTCCTGGTGTCTGGTACAACTTCACAGGCAGCACTTCTGAAGGAAACCACAACTTGTAGAAAATATAAGAGACGCAAACCAGTTGATCCAACAGTGAGGACAGAAGAAACCAGGCAATGCCCAGACTATGCTGAAGAAGCTCTTCCTGAGAAGTTCTTCCCATACTGAACTTCTTAACAACAAAGAGATCAGAAAAAACCAAACCTGAATCAAACTTTGAATTCTACAGAGTGTTCGCGATTAAAGTAGTTTCATTCCTACTTCTGATTCCAAAGCAATCTTTCTAAAAAGCAGTTATTCATTTCCTTCAGGTTGCTGTTCCTTCCTTAAGACCCTCATCATGGCTGCCCAGGGCATGGGGAACTTGGACTTTAAGTTCTTCAGCCCATCAGCTTTGCATAACAGAGTAAAATTGATGGTGGTAGATCCTGAAATAAGAGTGATTGGTGGGGCTGATGTTATATCTGCACATTAGTTTGATTACTCTGCCATCCTGAGATTGAGGGCTCACTCCCATCACAGGATTTTAGGTGCTTTCCTACCAATTTGGGCACTGCAATCACTGTGTGAGCAGTGATCTCAGCTCATTACAATGCAATGATTTCAAGGAGATGTTTAATAACTTATTAATAAGTGAATCTTAGGGAACTGAAAAAAGTGGCAATTATTAGGTGGCATGTGTTAGAGCTTAAATAGTTAGTCATCACACAACAGACTAGTGCATTGACACTTTACAGTCCCATTGGGTAATTATTGGGATTAGGCTGAGTAACCAATTTCCCAGCTATGACTTCACAGGCTGGGAATCCAGCTCTCTGGTGACATCACAGCTCCACAAGTCTCCCTCACTAGCTGCCATGCTGATTACTGCCACCCACTCTACACATAGGTGTGGCACACAGCCTTAAGAAAGGATCCACACTCTTACAGGAAATAAGAATAATGATGAATGAAGAGTCTAACAAGGAAATAAACGCAGGTCAGCTGCAGAGAAGATGAGCAGAGCCCCCTTTCTTGCCACACCACATCAGGTCCTAATCTTCTGAGAAGTGCAAGGAGCTTGAGATAGGGAAGCATCCACTTCCCACCCAAACAGGGGCCATGCGAGGAACAGAAGTCCATAACATGATTAAAGAGATGGCATTCATGATTCTCCTACCTCTCCCAGAGGAGTCTGGAGGTAAAGACAAAAGCAGGGACAACGTTCTCTGATGATGATTACCTCTGTGCTCAGCTCTGGCATGCATTTTCAGGCTATGCTTCTGCCTTCCCACCCTCTCCTCTTTCCCCATTTCAGCCCATCTGAGCAGGCAAGGAAGACTTGCATAGCTCAAGCACAAAGCAGTGCCAACAGCACAGGTGGCCACCTGCCTTCTCCCAAGGCTGGCAAGCCCTGACAGCAGAGGTGGCAGCTGAGGAAGGCAGCTGGCACCATCGAGGTAGGAGAGACCCTCTCTTTCCTCCCTCCCAGAGCCAGGCCCTCTGCATCCCTGAGCCAAGGGAAGCTCCTGGAGGGTGGCAGGGCTGAAGGAGGTGGGGAGCTCCTGATATTTCTGGGGAGCATCCCTGCATCAGCAGCTTCAGGTCAGAACTGCCTGTTCTAAGGCTGTGCAAGCTGGGCTGGTCTACGGGCAGCTCCTGCTGCAGAGGAGCAAGAGGAAGGCAGATGGGTACAGAAGGAAAGTTCTTCCCCAGCCAGGGGTGCAATCTGGGAGCAGATAAAAATGAAGCAGCAGCATTAGCTCGCCTTATGCCCAATGTGAGGGACATGGGGATGCTGAAGGGTCCTGGCTGGGCACAGAGTATGGCCAGGGTCACCCCAAGTGGCAGGAAAAGTGCTGTCTCTGGGAGCCCCTCTCAATGCCACTTTGGTTTCTTGTTCCATGAGGAGATGGGACCAATATGGCCTCTGGCCTGAGTCACCCCAACCTTGCTGGATCTGAGGGACCTATGGAGGGTTTGAACATCCCTGACAAAAGCTTTAGGCTACACTGATGCCTTGAGTGGTTACCTAGAAAGAGAGACTAGACAGGAGTAAGGGAATAAAGGTAGGTATTTATTTGAAAGGCCTTCAAAGGTACACCCTGGGGAGCCAGAGGCTGCTTCCAAAATGGACCCCAAGATGGATGACAGATTTCAAGTTCTGCACACTTTTATAGGTTTGTGTCATTTGCATATCACCACAAATTCACCAATTAAAACTTTAGCTAATGACGTAATTTCTTCAATTTCTCCACCTTTCTAGAGGCCCTAGTTTACACCTTTTGGGCCTAGGACAGTCTGAGTGTCCTTGAATAGCAAGCTCAGAGAGGCTTTGTTATGTCTATCCAGCCTAAGAGAGCAGCTAACAAGCTGCAAGAAACTTCAGAGTTACACACTAGGCAATATAGGATTTGAAAAATATGAAAGTTAAAACCTAAGGCATCAACACAAATCACTGAGAGGTAACAGTGGAGCTAAAATCCTATGTTAAAGCAAGTTTGGATGTCTGGGGAGTCGAGCAATAGGCTATCAGCATGGACTTCATCTTTGAGCTTACAGGCACCATGTGTACTTAAGGTGGTGTGGTATCAGCACCTTGTGCCCTGCCTCATCCCCACCATCCACAGGCTTCCTGTCAGCCTGCACCTAGGGCTGGCTGTCCTTTCCACACCAGAGAACTGCTGCCCCTCTCTGGTAGCCAACTGCTGTCACCAGTTCTTCAACTGGGACTGTGCTTCTGCCCAGCACAGCTTTCAGAAACCAGATCCAGGCCCAGCAAGACACCTTTCCCAGCCCAGAGGGGACACCTGCTTTTCAGGCCAAAAGTGCATGTGAAGTTTGGACCAAGGAAGCAGCTGCCCCATTTATTTCAGTTCCCATGGCAATGCCAGCAGGAAGATGCTCTGACCTGCAGTGCCTCCCAGACCACAGAGCTCCTGGGGACATCAAGAGAAACCACAGAAAATACCACAGAGGCTGGTGGCCAGCTCTAGCCCTGTGCCTCCTCTCCAGGACAGATCCAGCCAAGGCCAGTGCACCCCAGGGATGCATCTGTCTTACCCATAAAAGCAGGGCAGCCTCTTCTGTGACAGCTCCAGTGCTGCTAAGCAGAGCCTGGGGGCTGAGGGATATTCCAGCTTGCCCCTTTCTTCCCTTGCAGTCTGACTCTGAGTTGATGTGAACTACAGCTGACCTACAGCTCTCCTCCTCACCTGTCCCTGCCCTAGTATCCATATCCTATATGGCATCAGGCCCTTGGCCCCTGCTCAGTTCAAGCCTCCAGCTGGCTTTAGAGCCACTGCTAGAAACATTATAGCACACCTGTTCTTCAGATGAGGATTTACAGCCAAGGCTAGCACATCTGGATTGTAAAAGAGACATTTGGAAGTTTATCAATATGTTTCCAAACAGTCTGGGTATGGCAGAAACTCTGTCTCGTTGCTTTAGTGGAGGAAGCAGCTGGGCTACAAAGATGGTTTGGTGCCCTTCTCACACCCCATGCAGGTTGGGCTGAGCCTCTCCTCCCCCCCACCTTCCCCTAGAAACTGAACTGCCTCTTCCTGACACTAGTGGTCCAGGAAGCTGTGTCAGCAAGGCTCTAGGAAGGAAATAGGGAAGTGAAATCCAGTGCCCTTCCCACCCCAGAACCCACTGACACATCTACATAAAGCCGAGACTTCAGCCAAATGTCTCCCAGAAACTCCATGTGCTCAGAAAATTGATTGAGAATCTGCACCATATGGGTTGGGAGGGGGTAACTGACTCCATCAGCTTAGTCCTGTGCAAAGCTCAGCTACCAACAGACTCGAGGGCTTTTGCTCTCAGCAAAGACCTGATCAGCAGCAACACCAAGCTGCCATTAATGGGTTTGTCAGCACCAAGCAGATCTAAAGGAGGAACGTGGCCCACTGCCCTGAGTTGTTTCACATGCACAGCCCCTCTCATCGTATTTGTTTCTCAGATGTGCAGCACTCACTGGTCCTAACAACAGACCTCACACATCAGTGTTCAGTAACATTCTCTACAGATTTTTGTCTCTTCCCAGTCATCCCACACCGACAGAAACACAGCTGATACTTTGGGGTGTGAGTGACAGAGGCAAGAGACACAGACAACCTGTAAAGCTGACAGGGCTGGAGGTACCTACCCCCAGCACGCAGGAGAGCTTTGGTAACGTGGTGGTTGTTTCCCACAAGAGCTTCAGATGATCTGAGCCTAAGTTAATCAGCAGCTGGTTAACAATCCTCTCATCTCCTTCCATTTTACCAGTCTACCTGCAGGTGAAGGCAACATTCCTGTCCTGCAGTACTGACTGCCATACTATGCTCTCATCACCCCAAAAGAGAAACCACTCTGCTAAAATAGTGGCTGAGCACTGCACAAATATCTACAGGGATCAGCGAAGGTGGCACAAAAGGAGAAATTTCTTTCAAGCTGGATCAGTCTCCTCACTTGTCTGCAATGAAATAGACTGTAAATATATTTATACCCATTTTACAGCCATTTGGAGACCTGGGCAAACATGGATTCTTTCATCAGCTCCACCCCAGTGAATCTCTTCCCTCCGAAACCCATATGCTCTCAGTAATATTGAACTATCTCTTTAGAGTCACTAATTCAAAATGGTTCCAAGTTCAAGAGGATTTAGTAGAGGAGCCTGGGGAGAGATAAAGGTGTTAAGGTCAGGGGTAACCCCAAACCTTCAAACACTGTACCTGTAGTGATGAAGATACAAATACATTTCCACAGTGCTTTGCACTCAGCCAATTTCTTTGTCTCTATGTTTCTGTTTTAAAAACCTGGGTAAAAAGTGGAAAAGAGACCACCCCACACACCCACTCTGTGTTTGCCCATGTACCTTGCTAGGCCCTCTGGTGCTAGAGTGAGCCACATTTCATAGAACAAAGGGCACACTGCAGGAGAAAACGCCTGAACTAATGTGAGAGCTGTACACAGGTCACTACTTAGGGAGAGCAAGCATGTTTAGCTGCTCCTACCACCGAGCACATATAACATTGTCTGAAGTCCATGCTAGGGCCCAGTTCACTACTGAATACTTCTTCCATGGGACTTGAGAACCTACAAAGTTGCTAGAAAGAATTCAGGGTAAGAGGCACTGCAAGACATAACAGAGAAGAACAGGTTGGAAAATAAGGAAAGGGGATTCAAAATACCATTAGGATCTTGCCAAGCAAATTCCCCTTTTGCTTCTGGATGTGCCGGTGGGCCCATCTGCCCAGATGATTCCAGATGGCGTATTTTTACTAAGAGAGGAGGCAGTATAGCTTCTCATTTCTCATTAAATTGAGCTGGTCACCTCTAAACTTACAGGTCAGCAGGTCTGCTGTCTCTTCCTCCCCCCTGGACCATAAATCTGACCCCCACCCCAGGCCCTCCCTCCCTGAGGCAGGGCGGTCCTGCTCATGACAGCCAGCGCTTTGTTTAGCAGCTGAGCCAACACTTCCTCCCAAGGGAGAGCATAACTCTGCAGAGGCAAAGGTCAAGTGTGCTCTTCCCAAAGCTGAGGATTTGCCTTTGCCACTTAATCCAGCCTGAGATCTCACAGCCAACACAGAGCTCTCAAGGCTGGGAACACAGCCTTTGTGGGCAGAAGGCACACACCTGAGGTACAAGTGTAAACATCTGCCCTTTACCACAAGCCTTCAGGGCACCAGCAAGGAGGCAGCTAGGAAAACAAAACCCTACCAGATACTTACTTCATCACTATTTTGTGAAAAAACCCTGCTCTCAGTCTCACCAGTTCAGGCCTTATGCCAAACACAGCCAGGTGGCTGGTGGTGCCTAACTTCCACAGTTGCTTTACAGCCCTGCCTCCCATTGGGAGGAGTGGAACCAAGTCAGTTTTACCATGGCGGGGCCCAGCTCAGACGGCTTCCAAAAGTGCTCTGCTGTGCCCTGGAGTGTTCCTGCACTGCAGGTCTCATCCACAGCCCTACAAGGACTGGCATAGGCAAGGAAGTGGTAAAGACCCCATCACTCTGGTTTCACAGTGGAGGTAAGGAGAAAATAGCTCCTACTGTCCTTGCCTCAGCCAGCTATGAACCTCCCAGCCATGGCCAAGCAAGCAGGTTGTCCTGGTAGTGGAGAGCATCCCCTGGTGCTCTCCCACACACTCACAGACTGACTGAGGTGGGATATGACCTCTGGAGAAGGGCCCAGCCCCCTTGTCAGGCCTGGATGCTGGAGTCACATTGGATTGGGATTTTGAACCCCTCTAAGGATGGAGGCTCCACGGCCTCTCTGGGCAACTTGCTCCAGCATCATTAACTCTTTTCTGACTTCTAACACAGATAGCCATCCACCAACTTTGCTGTAATGGGTTTGGTCACCATCAGAGGAGGTGGAGGTGCCCTTCTTGGGGATGTGACACCTATGGACCCACACAATGCTTTTAGCTGCACCTCCTGGCTCCAGTCCCAAGCCTTCAACCCCCAAGTTACAGGGCCTTGGTCAAAAGGCTAAGTCTGGAGCAAAACAGGAGTGTCCCACTCATTCTCTCTGACTATGCAAACACAGTGATAGCAGATCCAGCCCTTACCATTTCCCCAGTTTCTTGCTTTCTGTTCAAGACAGCTGAAGAAGCAGGGGTGGGCAGCCAGAGATATCACTTGAGAGGAAGACATTCTTCTTTCAGGGTTGATTGACTCTGAGATTTAGGAGGATTAACTCTTCGGCCCCTCCATGTTGCAGTGGGGTTCTGCAACCTCCCTGGGGACAGCTTCGCCCATAGAACAAATCAGGAAAGGCTCATCTTTGTAGCTATTTCAGCAGATCTTTATTGGCATCCACATGGCAGGGAATTAGCACACAGACTGCTCAAGTCACAAGACAACCCAGAGCTCCCCTCCCAGGGGACACCCTCGGGCCAATCGCAGCCCACAGTCGGGGTACAGGTGACCGGGGTAGATGCAGGGGCAGGGGAAACCCCGTGCCCAGATCACGCATCCACCCGAGGGCCCCCTCCTCCCAGGGGAGCGGGGCACGGAGACCCCTCAACACCTCCATAAACACCAGACTACCCGATGACCACCCTCCCTACCAGCCCTTGCAGTCAGCACAGATCCACGAGGATCCCAGGCCCACATGCATGTTTTCACAGATCTGCGCCACTTTACCTCCTGGTGTATTCTGGTTCTCGTTATCTCTGCAGAGCAGGTGACACTTAAGACACTTGATCTCCCTGGAGGCTTTCTCTGGCACTTTAAGTCTGACTTATGCAATGCGTCCTGATGTCCTGATCACCCAATCTCACCTCTAGCTTGTTAACACCCTGGCTGGCCAAGGAGCCTTCCCTGCCTGCCAGCAGATCTGAACCAGGCTGAACCTCTGCACTCACTGGAGTTAAAGCCTTGGCAGCTTTCTCTTCCTACCCCTTCTCCTCTTATTCATGGATGGTCATTTATCACAGCAGCCTCTTCCCATAGGGGCCTGTGTCCACAGACCCAGATCTGCCAGTGTAGCTGCCAAGGAAATCCCAGGGGCCAGCACGGAACAAGGGCAAACCCAATTAGGAGTTGTCAGGTAGTACTATCAATGACCTTAGCCTGGTTATTAACCCCAGCTGCTGGGAGTGCATCACCAGCTTAGGATGCCTTCCCAGACCATCAGGATGTTTCTGATGGGGAACACAGCCTCTTCCCCAGCTTTGTGACTTCTGCTCTTGTTACAAACCAGTTCAGGAACACAAGAGTTTGGGAACCAAACAGCTCTTAACAGTTATCACTGCCTGCCCCCAAGAGACAAGTCTAATTCCAAAGTACAGCTACAACACATGTATATCTGTTTGCAACACCTCATCGGAGGAATTAAAAAGTGACAATGATAATGTTCTTGGGACATGATGACAACTGCTTCATCCAGCCAAACAAGACTGAGGCCAAGGCTGGTCCAGCCTACTAAATGGTGCTAGAGCTTCAGGCTGGGCATGGTACCAAACACTACAGTGGAGCCCCTCTACACGGCCCCTGGACATCTTTGCATTTGCAGGCCTGGCAACCTTTCCAAGCTTTTCTCCACTATCCTGCTATTTCTTTTCAGGCTGTTTCTTGCTTCTTGCCTACACTGCCTGCACAAGCTATTTTGCAGGAGGAAGGGTCATCTCTCACAAGCTGTCTGTGTCATACTAATGTGAGGTGGGGTGAACACCCTCTGAAGAGCAAACCTTCCACTTCTGTGTTGTACTTGGACACATCAACATTGCTTGTGTTATGGGAAAGGCCTGTCTTCTGTCCAAGCCAACCACTGCCATCACACAGAGAGGAAGGTGACAGCACTATAACCTGGATGCCCCACACATTCCCTCCAAGACCTTTGCAGTGCTCACATCCAGCCAGGCTCACCAGGGAGGCAGATTGAATCAGGGCAGCTGGACAGGAGCCCTGCAAAACCGACCAGGCTTCCACATACCAGCCACTGAATTTGCATCCGAAGCCACTAACAAATGAGGTGAAGGAAAAGTCTGGAACGGTGACCAAGTTTGGGTTTGAGTCCTGACTCCAGAGCAGCTGGTGCAGCCTGGCAGGCAACACACAACTCAGCTGTCCCCAACACCCTTGCTGAGCTGGAACTTCCTCCAGTGTTCCCACAGGCCAAGAGTGACGTTCCACCTCCTTGAACTCCTGCCGTCTACTACAATTGCGGATAGGGAAAGGACGCTCTGCCTCCCTCCCAAAGCATCCAGAGTACAAGAGGGGGTAGTCAAGAGCAGCTGCTCAAAGTGGTTTGCAGTGATTCACCACAGCTGAACAACCCCAACCCCAAATCATAGACCCCAAGACACCAACAACACATCATCTAGAGCACTAGCGTTCCTCATCTCATCATGCTGTGAGCTCCCCTCATAACATGGCTGCCCCTTCCCACTCTGCTTACAGAGCTGGGGCAGGCTTTCTTCCAACGGGATGCCATCCAGAGACTCCACTGAGGTCCAGAGAAGGGACCAGGAGGTGCTCTGAGGGGGTGGGAGAAGGGACACATGGCTCAGGGGGTTAAGGTGGCATTGCAAGAACCCAGTACCTGTGGGTGGAGGGGTGAGAGGTATCATCGGGTCAGACTCTATTGCTACAGCTACAGAGATTTCTCTCGTTCCATCTGCCTTCCCACCATCTGCTGAGGCGACTGCAAGGGAGAGAGGGTTTGCAAGGGCCACTCTTGGGCCAAAGCAGATGGAAAGGACCTGCTGCAAGCATTTTACTAGACATGGGCCAGACAGCTGCAGTGTGCCCCTCAGCTATGCTGACAGCTTACTGGATCATCCACTGCATAGAGTACCACGGTGAAGGAGCTGGCTCACAACTGCACACGCTGCCCCGGAGGCTTGCTTGCAATGACGAAGGGTCTGCAGCTGTATGAAGCAGTGAATTAACAAGCTGTTTAAGTCCTTCAGTTGGAGGCCTGAACAAACAGATGCTGCCAGGAGCTGGTCTCTCCCCCTCCTGGGGACCATCCTTCAGGTCAGAGATGTTTTTTCTTGGTGCTCTCTGAGAGGAAAAACCAGCAGAACCTTTGCTACCCAGAGCTCTAGGGCCTTCTCCTCCCCCTGCGCCTTTGAACCCATTCCAAATTTCTCAGCTCTGCAGGCTTCCAGACCTGGCCTGCTGCAGACCTAATTAACTCCCTTGTTCATTTATGGTCTTTTGTCACTAAAGCAAGTAATTGGTGCACAGAGGCAGCAGATCCTCGTGTGCTCACATGGACCTGACTGCTCCCTTTGGTCTGCTGGGGAAGCCCTCTCCGGCTCACCAAGGGTGCCTGCAGTCCCTCTCTGTGGCCAGCCACTTCAGGATCATCTGTGGAGAGCACACTGCCTCCATTTCCAGCAATCTCTCTCAGTACTTTTGCAACCAGAAGACACAGATCTTCTCTGGATATGAGACAGCTCTTCAGCCTTTGGAAACCTCCCTCGCCTTTGTTCCTCGGCCTTGTAGGGTTGGGGGAAGGGATCCCAATGAACATGTTTGTGCTGTTCTTCTTAATAGGGTGTTGTGTAACACAGAGGGAAGTGACTACACCGGGGACCCCAGCTGAGAACAGAGACTTTAATCCTGCTGCCCAGGAAAAACTTGGAAAAAATACCTACATCTGTTCTGTTGCATTAGGCTCATGGCTCAGAGGCTGACAGCTGACCCTGGCTGCTCATGATGCCAAGGTACAGCCCCTGCCAAACAGTGCCAGGGTAAATTACCATGACTGATTAGAAAGGCAAAAGGCAGCCAGAGAAAACTGGGGAGAGCGCTCTCCCTGGGCAGAAGGGAGAAGGTCAAGCCAGAGTTCATCAGGGTACTTGGTCTTCTCCACTGCCATATTGGCAAACAGAGTGGAAGGAGCAGTAGCGGAAGAGAACAAGGCAGAGGATGAGAAGTAGGGAGAGGCACGAACGTGAGGAGGCAGAGAAGAAACTATGTGGGGCTCACCAAGGATGAGCTTCAGGAGACAACCCTCCTTGTCCTCAAACCTGTGCTTGGCTGAGACCACAGAGGACAAAAGGTACTCTTTTATCTACAAGCAGAGTTCACAGCTCAAGAAGGGCATGGGGCAGGTGTTGGCCTCACGGAGCAGTGCACACTCCCTGCCATGAGTCTGCCAGCTCCAGGACATGTAAGAGCAGAGGTGTGGGGCTCCCTGATGCAGTGCCACAACACAGTTTTCTTCCAGGCTCAGGCTTTGTCATCATCCCACACCCATACAACAACTCAGAGAGTGAAAAGGAAATGAGCTATCCAGTGAACAGAACAACAATACTGAAATTTGACTAACAGCAGACTCCTACCCACTCTAGAAACATGTCAAAGACTTCTCACCATATTTGGTGGAGCTCTACATTGATACACCCAGTGGGAACATGGTAAGTGCTGCACTGAGACCACAGGGCAGGAGGAAGAGCCTGTTCTCCATGCAGTCCCTCTTAGAGACACAGCAGGATGCTGAGGGTAGCCCTCCTCTAGATGGGAGGGGGTTTTCTGGAAAGACATTAACACCCAGTTTTGTGAAGAATATGCCTGCTCCTTGCTCACGTATTAAATTGGCTCAAGCCTAATTAGCACAATATCTATGACAGGACTAAAGCAGATTCTACCTGCTTCTTCCTGCCTAGGGCCACCAGCTACTAAACACTCCTCCAGGTCAGCATCCAGCACAGGATAGTGGATAGCTTCAAGAAAAGCAGAAAAAACCCTCCTTTCTGACTTCGGTCTATCAGACTTTGGCCCTGAAGCAGGAATGTTTATTTGCTTTAAATCTTATTTAGCCATGGATGTTTTCATTATCCACATGCATGTCACACTCTTTTATCTGCCCTTAGGAGGATAGGCAGGAAAAGTCATGCTTTCCTCAATCCATATGTGGAGCAGACAGCTTTGATTAGCCATGTGCTTTTTGCCTTTCAATCCCTGCTGGCTGTCACTTTGACCTTGTTCAACAAGACAAAGGCATGAGGAGTGGTGTGTTTCCTTCAGTCTCTTATAAACTTCAACACCACAACCTCGTATCAAACTCTGTTCTTGTCCCATCTCCATGGGCTACCTGTTCATGCAATCCTAAACCTCCAGCACTAAACTGAGCACTTAAGGATCGGAGACCCTGCTGAGAAATGCGGCCAGGGTGCTACCTTCTGACCCAGAACCATTTCTGCACTGGAATACAAAGATGCCTCTTGAGTCAAACATCACCAGTCCCATGACTCTTTACCACCTCCCAAGTCTCTGCTGTTGCTGATCGACCAGGTGTCTTTCCTCTGCTCCTTACACAGCTGGGGAGCAGCCCTGTCAAGGTCAGAGCTTCAGGCCTGACTTAGCTCCACAGCATCAAGTGCATTACACCTCAGTAATGTATTTGTCACGCAGCTCCTCTGACACGCTGCAACTTCAAACTTGAAATGAAGATCAGCCCTGCCCAGGATGAAGCACAGCAGAGCCAAATCCTAGAAAAACATTCTTAGAGCATCTTCCAAAGGCACTGCCAACAGGCTACTAACACCACTAACTGCAAAGTGTAAGGTTAGCTGGCCCAAGCCATCTCTACTCAAAAACAACCTGATGCAAAGAGTGTTCAAGGAAGGCAGTGGCCTGTGCAGGGACCACTTCAGGACAGTTGCCCCCCTGAGGGTGGTAACAGGGTCCTTTTACCCTCCTGTCCCTGGAGGTGCTGCACTGTTCCAGTCACTTACTGCAACTCATCCAAACTCATGTCAGCTTCCACTCTCCCAGGTTCTCTGGAAAAGCTAGTGTTGCCTGCAGTTAATAAAAAAAAATTCATTATGCTATAATGATTCCTAAAAAGATAATATCAGCTCTTTCTGTGCACCAGCTCAATTCTGCTTTCCTGGTCCACACATTAAAACTCCCTCTCTCCTCACATACTGATGACTAACCTGTGTCTCAAAGCCTGAGGGAGCACATCTAATCTGGTTAGTGTTACTGCTGTTGTTTGTTCATATTAAGCATATTATTCTTACTATGCTATTTGTGCTGAGTCTCCCGAGAGAATGCTTCAGGTTAATCATACATATGTAAATCCAACTTCCTTTCATGCATTTTAAATGTGTTGCCTGTTGGAAAACAAAAGGGCAAGGGGCAGTGGTGCAACAGGGACTTGTGCAGAACCAGGGGATGCTTTCTAGATGCTCACTTCTCACAGACTCGCTTGGGGATTAGAAGCACAGCAAGTGACTCTACCAACCAACTTGTTTGCTAGATTAAGGGGTCTGCTGAACGAAAAACAAAACAAAACAAAACCAACAAATCCAGACAACTGTAACCGTTTCAAGAGCGCTAAGGTTGGCCACTCTTAAACGGGACCAGCTCAAGTCGGCTACCGGTCCCCCTCTGGTGGCCAACCAGCCGCAGTCAGTGTCTGACGGCACAAGAGGGCTGCCGCATGGCTACTGTCCCTGCACCGAGGGAGGCATC
This sequence comes from Dryoscopus gambensis, assembly GCA_013389985.1. Taxonomy (NCBI): domain Eukaryota; kingdom Metazoa; phylum Chordata; class Aves; order Passeriformes; family Malaconotidae; genus Dryoscopus; species Dryoscopus gambensis. Next base: position 10,052 of record WEIT01002042.1, on the reverse strand, counting down.
CGAGCATCCCAGGGCCGGGGCAGCATGGCTGGGCTAGGAAAGCTGCCGGGCAGCAAGGCTTCAGAATGCAGAGCTGAGTCAGGGAGCGGGGCACACCTGGGCTCCAGGGAGGATGTCATGGAAGTCTTCTAAAACCGAGAAGATTCATTACAAGAACAGCCAGCAGCTGCGCAGTTCCTCCACCCTGACAGCCTTAGGACTATCTGAAACTAAGCTCTTGGTTTTTAACAGCAATACTGTGTAGCACTAGGAGCTCCCATGTTGAGACAGGGCCCCATTGTGCATGGAGCTATGCAACATCTGGACACATAGATTCCATAGGCTCTTTAGGATGGGGAATAAGATGGAGAGAAAGAACAGAAGATGGACGGGAAGCGAGTGAGCAGAAGGAAACAAGATAGCACTGGTCAGCATAGAAGACAGTAGTCAGTGAGACGCTCTCAATGAGTGAGCACAAAGGCAACCATTCAATGTCTTACTAGAAGACACCAAGGCAACATTTTTGGCCTATAATTTTTAGTTTCCACAATGTAGACAATTGCTACCAGTGTCTTGCATGTTGTTCTCAATATAAAAGGGCCTAGGAGAGAGAAGGCTGAATACCCCTGCTGACTGCTCTAGTCACAGACAAGAAGAGGCTGCCAATTTTTCCTAAGTGGGGGACTGGTCTGTCCCACACCAGCAATAAAGTCCTCTGCAAATCTGAGCTAGCTTCTATTCAGCAAGCCACTTCTTCAGACAAACCTGAAACCCCCACAGCCACTTTCATCATCCTCCAAGATGACTGCAGGGAAATTTATATCCTTGCATTTCTTCACCCACTGCTGTAAAAGCAGCACTATCTTATCTCAAGGCAACCTCACACTTCAGCTACTGGAGCACAAGAAAGCTCCAGACAGCTGTTCCTTCTGGTAAGAGATGAGATTTCTAAAATTACTCAGAAAATTGCATGAGTTTACAGGCCTTTAGTATTATGTTAGCACAAATCCCTAAAATAAAGGGCAGGCATGGGCCAACACACTCACAGCTTAGCAGAGATTTTCCTCAAGAGTGTGAGAAGAATTTGGTTTTGGCCATGCAGAGTCACTCCCCCCAAAACCACCTAAACTCACTCTGGCCTTAACGTACCTCAGAGAAAATTCTGGAGCAACCTTAGGCCAATTCCAGTTTCTCCATCACTCATACAGTGCAAGAGCTCCACTTCCTTTGTCTATATTCATTGCAGCTTTATACCAAGGTGGAGAGGCTTGGCTCTCAGCCTCACTCCCCACTTCCAACCCTGTGTGCAACTGCCCACGCCTCAACATACTTTGCAGCATGCCATCCCTGCAGAAGAGTAGCTGGAAACAACTGATGAGGAATTTTGGGCGAACTTCAGCTACAGCTGTTTTGTTTTACTGCAAAGAAGTTATAGCAAATTATGTCTAAAAATGAACACGTTCATGCAGTAACACCTCCTCTCCTACAACCAAGTTTCATGCTCTGGAAAGTAAGAGATTAGCATCTCTCATGCATTCAGTGAAAAAAACCAAAGAGTTAAAGAGGAAGATTCTAAATCTTAGATTCTGCACTGTACAGCTGATGCCAAGATAGGCTGAGGTTCTGGTCAGCTTGCTGTTTCCCATAAGTGTTTCCCTTTTATAGGTCCTGTAATCACACATTCAAACTCTTTCTGTGCTCATGTGCCAGGTCAGTCAGACACAAGATGGTAGCAGAACAGCTAAAACCATACAAAATGTAGTATTTCACTACAGGAACCAGGAGTTACAGCTTGGTTCAACTGACCAACTCAGCCATAACACTATGAAAGTAAGAATAGATCTTATCCAAACCAAGCATCATTTCCCCCTTTTCTCATTTAGGTATCTGAAGAAATTCATTCTCTGTAGTTCCACAACAGAGGCAAAGCAACTAGAGCAGAGGAACTGAATGCACAAAAATCCACTTTCCCAAGCAGCACATCACGATACACCTCAGGTCAAGTGGCTGTGTACGGAATCAAGGATCCAAAGATATCAAGCAACTCTGCTGTTGCTGAATATACAAGCTGGGGCATGTAGGATTCCAGCATGAAGTGCATGGGCATGATTTCTCTCAGAGCCTCAACTCCATGCCAAGTGCCAGGATAAATGGAGGCTGTGGAGTCAGCAACAGGGCACTGTCACCACTCCAAGACATCATAGGAAACTGGAGATCAGGATGGACAATGTGAGCAGCCAGATGATATCGTGCACTCTCTAAAGAGACGCTGAAACTTTAGAACTTACTTCATGCTGAAGTAATCCAGCATGCTGAGCTCTCTCCTTCATACCCAAACAGATAGTTTCTGAAAACTCCAGGCTCAACTTGGCCCCGTTCTTATGAATTGTACTGGTCATGGCATGTAAAGGAATGTCCACATGGCTTGCTATGTATCATTTTGCTCATGCCAGGTTTGCTGGCAGTCACCCACCTTTTACTACCCTGGCCCCAACTCCAGCAGCTCTAGACACACACTCTCTGCAATTTTCAGGGGACACTGGAACTTCAGTTTCTGTACTCATAATGGCACCACTGCTTTATGTAGCCTCCCTCATCTGCGTCCAGCATAAGACAATTTTGTTGCCACAGGAGCTTCTAAGTAATACCATGACCCAGCAGATTGTTAGAGGCAATCCCTAAGAATTGCATGTACCACTCATTCTCTTCTTTAGCCAGTGCTTATGGCCTGAAAGCCAGAATCAACACTAGATGCTGGTTTCCCATGTGAGAACATCCACCTAATTATACGGGGGAACATGCATACCCAGCCAATGCTCTGCTGGCTGAAGACAGGCTAAATCTTGTACAGCCCAGGAAACAGTGTTTCATCATTTGACAGGCAGAAATGCTAATAGACATAGAATCATTTCAAGTTTTAAAGTTAAGATTTAAATCCTTGAAGTGCAGAGGACTCAAAAGCCCCCTCTTCTGGCTTCACCTAATCGTCTTGACAGTACAGGGAAGCACAAGCCCTATAAGTACCTGAAGCTCAAAGAGTCAGGTAATACGCACTGAGATGGAAAAGTGATTGCACCAACTGCATTATTAATTTACATTAAAGAGTCCTTAAAATTCTTTCTAGCATTACTAGAAAGAATTACTAACTGCTTCACAGCATTTTCCAGCCTACTTGCAGTGAGGCGTCACAGTGCCCTGCAAGTCCCAGCCCAGAGTCCTGCCTCTTCCCAAAAGCTCACAGGTCCTGGCTTCAGTCAGTCATCCTGAAAAGCTGCAGGTAGAAAACCATACCCTCCCTGCTGCAGCAGACCTCTGCTAGACATCTGAAGACCTGGAGAGGCCCCTTGCCCACAGAGAGCACCAGTCTGATTCCCTCTGTAAAGACCGGAAAGAATGCTGAGCTGAGAAGGCAGCATTTTAAAAATATTTTATTTATTATACAAATTATTTACAAAATCAGCTACTACAACCACAGGCTTCCAAATTTGACTGAACTCTGCCAGAAATTCACCAGAGGGAAGTAGGATTTGACCTGTATCATCCACAGCTCCTGGTTTCTATAAACATGCAACATGGCCTGCAGGTGCAGGCTGAAGCCAGGCCCCCTGCACCTCAAAGCAGCTTCAGGAAACACAGAACCTAAGATGGTATCAGGATCCTAAGGATTTCTACAGAAGGGCCTCTATCAAGTGGTAATAAATAAGGAGTAAAAAAGAAAAGTAACGAACCTCTGCCAGAAGTAACATACAGTATAGGTGACCAAAGCACATCCCCATTGCCAGCACTAAGGGCAGCATTAAAAGTGACTGTACTGGGAAAGGGTGTAAAGCTAGAGACAAGTTCAGAAATATTGTGGTGGAACTCAGGAACATGGGGGCAGCCTAGGGGCCTGTGCAAACAGAAGGGATGGGTTTAGCTGACTAAGAGTACTCATCCCACTTCTGACCGCACTTGCGTTAAGAAGAAAGTCCTTGGCATCTTCAAAGCTGCTGGGAAATGTTGGGTGCTGGCTGCAATGATATGAGAAGCATTTAGGAGCTCTTTCCAGTAGAAGTCCACTCAGTGGTCAGCTGCTTCATGTTCAGAATAAAAAAAGGCCAGCTCAAGAGAAGAAGGGAGAAGATTCCTGAGGGAGATGTCACTGTCAGAACTGGCCCATAGCTACAGGGCTGAAAACATCCTCAACTAGGTGAGGCTACAAAATATGGAAAAAACACCAAGCTATGCCTCCCAGCAAACTGGAGTTAAAGTGAGTACCACCACATCCTCTCAGTCCCTGGAGAAAGCACTGAAGCAGTGGCATGGTGAACACAGGAGCTGTAACTGTACTGATCATGGAAGCCACCTGCAGTATAACTAAAATGGTACCATACTCTCCACCCAGAGAAGGTCAGAACCTTGCAGAATGCAGCCTGCACTAAAAAAGGGAGAACAGCCACTATTAATTTGATCTGTCAGAGCACAACAGTGGCAACTATCAAGCTGGCAGCATCGCAGCACCTCGGTGGCAGTGAGGGAATGAATTCAAAAGGCAAAGAAATCCCCCTGAGTAGTCTCAATGTTCAGCTGACTGCTTTTTGGCACCAAAATGGCTTATTTTTTTTCTGTACAGAAGTAACACACTCAGCCCAAGAATGACTAAGATGCTGCCTTAAAAACATTTTATAGATGTAGAATATTTCCCACAAATTCCCAGTCAATTCAACGAAGCCACACTTGAAAAGCACACACAGTTAACTTAAAATATCTATACTGTGCTCAAGTCTGACCGGATCAGCCTGAGGACAGCAGAAGGGGACTGAAGAGGATGATGTGACATTTTATCCAATACAGGCTTCTAAAATTAGCTCAGGGATGCCAGTCTGAGAATCCATTCTGGAAGAAATTCAGCAATTTCATAACCCAGTGAAAGCTTACATTGCAGGTAGTAGCAACGCGTTTCTCCCACTTTGACTCCTGCATGCCTTTGACTTGAACTAAGGGACTGTAGAAAGTAAAGATCTTGAATTGTGCTTCACTGAAGAACTCAAGATTCCCAGGTTCCTGTTCACTATATTTCCCAGGGAAGGGCTGAATGGACTGCCAACTTCAACAGACCGTAAGCTTACTTTTTGTTCTGGTCTAGCCACTCCTTTCCCCAGGAGCCAGACAACGGTGGGTGCAGGCTGTTGAGTGACCACTTAAGTGAAATTCTAGTTAGCATTTTGTGCTGGAAAGCCAGCAGCACTGAATGGAACATGTGGAAAGATGAAGAAAGATGGTAAGAAGATTGGAAGGGCTGAAATCTAGCTGCTCTCCAGACACCAGCAACTCTCTGGACACTCTGCCTGAAATGCAGTAGAGAAAGAGAAGCCTCAGGCTGCTGCATGATAGAGGTAGAAGCCAAGATCCTGTGGGATGCTGGGGCAGATGTACCATGTTCTGCCCAGTACCATCATCCCAACAATGAACGCAAGCCCAGTGCACACTGTAGCTGCTTATTGATCTGTCACTGTTACTACATAACATACATACCCTGAAGGTGAATGTGGGATAGGCATTGGTGCTCAGCATTGAGGAATCACACTCATGCCCATACTCTCTCTCCTGAGGAAGGGAAAAGAAGGCAAGGGCATGGAACAGCTTCCTGTGCAACATCAACTGTCAGAAACATTCACTGGAGGAGAAACTCCTCTTCCAGTTCATTTGCAGAGGCTAATTACCAGCCACTGCTGGAGAAGGGTGCTTCTGCTGCTGGACCCTGGTGGAGGTAGTACAGGATCACTGTCAGGGCCAGCACTTGTGCTCCGATGAGATTGTTTTCCTCTTTGGGTTACTCCCTCTAGTGGATACTGCCCTTTTTTCTCTGTGGCACAGGCAACAATAGCATCCAGAGCAAGATGGAGAAGGAGAACCAGAAACTCTTCTGGGTCAGGTGCTGAAAGGATGGACAACTCTATTCTCCTCACGAGTCATAGTGAGATGAGATATCAGGGAGCATCACTGGGGGAGGTAAGCCAAGATAAAGGAAGTTACTAAGACTTCCTATGAGCCAAGGCTTCCAGCAGAGCTCCAGGCTGGTCTTCCCTCTTCTTCCTAGAGAGCTACGGTAAAGGCAGCTCAGCAGATCTCCTGCACCTCAATGTAACTTCTGCTTATGAACTTAATCTTCTCACAGAAGGATGGGTGTACAGGGTGCATGGAAATCAAGTGCAATATCTCCTTGACAAATGCACCAGTCCTTTTGCTGTTTCATATTGAACCAAGGGGAGAACAAGGAAAAGGGAAAATATGAGCTCTTGATGACATATTTGGGATACAGAAAGGCCACATGACATCTTCTGGATGACAAATTCCTTTACATGGAGTCTTTGCTCTGCCTCCACTGCCCAAGTGAACGGAAGGAGAACAAGCAGAGGACTGAACCTGGGTCTTGCCATGAGGAGCCAAGAGGCTAAATGGTCTCCTGGGAAGGGGAAATCACAGCATGCCAAATCCCTCACAACCCTCGCTGATAGCTAGCTGCAGCATCTTGTGCACTTCTTCATAGGAGTCATAAGTAGGGAGGCACAGCTGGTTAAAACTGTAAAACAAAAGAAAAATTCCACTCAGAACTAGTTCTGAAAGGGAGCCATCCCCAGTAGCTGCCTTTAGATGGACTGACACATGCATCACACACATTACAGTGTTTGCCCACCACAACTAGCTGGTGTCATTCCCAAAAGCACAATAGAGAAAATCCTACCACCCCAGGATACTTGCCAAGTGTGGGCTGTCGGCAAAGTACTGTGAGTTGGAGCTGCAATGATCTGAAAAGATGGACAGAGTGCAGCAAACCCTCCTGGGGGCAGCTGGGAGGAACCAGTAGTGAACTGCAAAAGCCTGGCCAGCTCTTCCTGTGTGAAACTGGAGACCACGGTCCAAAACCACCTCATGACCTGTTACAAACCAGGAAAGGTAAAGACAGGTCAGCTAAGGAAATCAAGCAAGTGTATTAGCAACTTGCAAGCAGATCAGTCAATTGCCCTCACAAGCAGTTGTTCTATTAACAGTTAGAATTGATTTGTTTTACCAGGGTGACACATAGAGGCAAGTATGACATAGTTTCTAATCAGTTAAGAGATGTCCCATGCTACTATCTCCCACCAATCCTTTCCCTTAAAGCAGAAAGGCTTCTTCTGCTTCTACTGTCCCCACAGAGATTTTATTTCTAGAAACACCTGCATAGGCAATGGGGTAGGTTTACAATGCAGAAAACGCACTTCCTTCTTGCACTATGTTATTTTTCTGGTTTTTCACATCATCTGGTACTTCTGCAGGAAAGTGGAACCATCGCAGTGTTTACAGATTGAAAATACAAGTTTCAATCTCTTTTCATCTCGGGTATTTTGGCAGCTTCCATTATTTTTCTAAACAAAGCTGCTACTATTCCCATACCCCTCCCACTGGGAAATGCAGAAAGGGATGGGAAACATTAGGGGGTACAAATTTAGGCTACTGCATCAGTAGTCTTTACCATAGCACTGAACTCGAAACACTACATGGGGGCTGCAAACATGTTTTTCAAGCATCTCTTGGAGATAAGTATATCACCATGAACATCTTCAGCAGCAGTAATTCCCACCAACTCCTCCTGACTCCCTGCTGAACTGTTCTTAATTAGTGCTGTGTTGGATTTTTTTAAAGAGACCACTGCTGACAATTTTCACTCACTGGTATGGGATTAAGCATCACCTCTAGTCACCTAGGCTAAAGGGATCTCTCTAGGGGGAAACATTATTTCATAATGTGTGCAGTCCTACCTGACCCTTGAATTTTTCAGTTTGCCCTTCTGAAAACCTAAATTCCAACCAATAAATCTGTCTTCTGTTGTATTTGGGATAACTGGTTTCGACAATCAGGAAGGAGAAACTCTTTCATTTACCTTCTCACGGAAGTGCCAAGATCCTCCTACCACTACAGCATGTGCCTTGAAGTCACAGACACTGATATCTCCAGTACCGCACATAAGCAGCTGAAAGGCAAGAGACTGCAGTCAGAAAGTGAGGAGCCCAGGAAACAAAGCAACAGCTACTGTGCAAATTACAGATGTTTAAAGTGCTTAGAGAGGAAACATTCTGGCTTTTTCCCAGATCCAGAAAGCACTTCATTTGTCAGAGAGGAGGGGAAGTAAAGGTAGAGCTGCTTAGGAAGGCAGCGATTACCTCAAGCTCATTCTCGTCAAAAATAGCCAGGAGGTTCTCAGGAACTAATTCATTAAGACCTGGAAGAGAAGAGAAGAGCAGCATGTGCTATGCCCTGGGACATAGAGGCAGGGAGGAGCAGGGAGCAGGCAGCATGTTACCTTTCAGGAAGTGATCCACCTCCTCTCTAACCTGATTCGCCAGCCTGTACTGTGCAAGCAGATTTAGGTACAGGATTTTGTTTTCATTGGTCACTGGTACTTGAGCCCCTCCTGCCACCAGTTCTACCACCTGAAAACAGAACACTTGACCTGAGTGTGATCAGCAGTATTCCCCAAACCTCAACTACCAACCACAAAAAAAGCCAAGCAAGGAGTTACTTCCCAGAGTACGCTCAATTTTCTGGGGCAGAGCAGAGTTCTCGGTCCCCACTGGTGGACACAGTAGGAGTTAAAACTATCCCACCTTCAGGAATTGCCTCCCTCACCTTCTCCAGCTGTCCTGTTTTGCTATACTTCTCTTCAGCAAAGACCAGATCCATCTCACTCACATCATTGTTCAGTATGAAGCACACTTTGGATTTATAGAATTCTGGGTCATCCGTTTCAAAATACTGTGTGAAAGAATAAGAAAGCAGGGACATAGAGGGAATAACAAAAAAATCCCTTATATTGTTAGCTGGAATTCTGTGTCTGCTACAACATTCAACTCTCCCCAAACCAGCACAGGCTTCAGACAGGGCTGGGAAGCTTTACCTTGTAATGCATACGAAGTCCTATGATCTGAGCCAGGAAGGAGCGAGTGAAGCGAGCTCGAACCAGTTGTTTGTAAGCACCTCCTAGAGATGATTCATAAAGACACTTTCCTACTAGGCGGCCTGCAAATTCATATACTTTGAGTCGTAAATATGTGGGACGCCCTGGGTTTGGATGCACCTGCAAGAAGCAGCAAAATGAAATATCCAAGTACCAGACTGACTAGCACAAATAGCAAATATGGGACCATTTCAAGTTCCTGCATCTCTCAAGCTGGCCAAGGAGCTTTAGTGCAATGTCCTCAAAGCCAAGCAATAGAAATAAAATGCCTAAGCCTGCCTAGGATGAACATGAAATGTTTTGCATGCACAGGCAAGAAGCTGTATGAGAACAGAAATGGATTCTGAAGTATTCAAACCAAACAAAACCTCCAAACACTTTGACGTCACCTCCTCTTGCCCAAAATTCCAGCCTTCCCTGCTGACTTGCCACCCTCTACTGCTCATCCAGCCAGTTCTTGGACACTTCAATAGGTTAAGAT
>WEIT01002041.1:46473-116212 GCA_013389985.1 Dryoscopus gambensis | reverse complement strand
TCTATAACCTCTCTGGGCAGCATGTTCCAGTGTTTCACCCTCATTCTAAAAAACTTCTTTCTTCTATCTAATCTAAGTTGACCCTCCAATTTAAAACCATTCCTCCTTGTCCTATCACAACAGGCCCTGCTGTAGGAAGGCTGTAGTTGCCGGATTTGACAAGATTTGACCCCTTTTTTCTTTCTTTGAAGGAGAGAAAAATGAGCAGAAAGTGGTGCTTTGATAGTCAAGCAGCGTGCAGCAGGTCAGAATAGATGGGCTTTTCTGTATGTGAGTCAGCTGTCATTCTTAATCAGTGTTAGGTGGGTCTGAGATTTAAATTTAGAGTGAATTATACTTTTTTTTCTACTAGTATTTCAGTCTTTTGGTGGCTTTGGAAGTTGGATTTGCCTTAAAGGTGTGAATTCACAGCTTTCCTGAACTGACTGAATCTAGACTATTTTGGCAACACTCTACATTTGATCTTCTTCCCCACTCCCTTCCAAGAATACAACTTGCTTGCTCTTTTGTCCCACTGAGATGTTCTGCAAAAGGAACTGTGGATCAGCATCAGTGGAACGTCCAAGTGACAAATATAACAAAAATTGGGAATAATGCAGTGCTGTAAGGTCTCTGACTTTGTGTGCCCTACAGGTGCATAACTGCTGCTGCTACCTGCACAGAGAAGAGGGAAGAGAATTATCTGCTCTTCCAGGGCCACCTTGTGCGTAGTGTGAGGTGATCTTGAAGCTGCAGCTTTAATTGCTCCCAATTTAAACCTGGTTATACTGTTAGAAATGAGTCTCTCTATGTATCATCTTTAAATACTTGAAAATTACAACTGAGAGCTTAATTTCTTACGCTGCCAGAGGATGGTGCCACACTGTTCAGAGAAGGAACTAAACATTCAATTATTTTTAAAATTTGGACTAATTGGCCTATTCATACTTTTTTGGAGTCACAAAAACTACAGTTGGACTTTGCTTTGTTTTGTTTTGTTTTTTAAGCCATCAGAGCCTTGTGCATAACTGCAATGTTGTGTATGGTTTTATGTATTAATGTTTTATGTTGCATATAACTTCCCTTTTCCTCTCCTGGCTGTATTATTAGGCTGGCTGACTTTGGATTCCTGAGCATCTTTTAAGCTTTTACTTTTTTAAGGTCTGCTTTAGGATGGAGGTTGCAAACAATATCAAGGCAGGCTGTAGTGCAAACAATTATTTGCTTACTTGAAGATGTGAAATTGAGGCTACCACTGTTCAGATAATAATTTATAGCATGACAGATAAAATACAGTAGAATCTATTTTGGAGAAAAATAATATCTGTCTTAGTGATGCCTCATGAAGATAACATGCCGGCTGATGAAAGATACATTACTGAAACATTTGAGTTTCAAGTTACATGCTAACTAAATTTTGGGGAGCCCTCTTTTTTTGAGAAAATTGATGTTTATAAGTCATAGGGAAACTTGGATGAACTAAAGAATTGGAATCTAAAATTGCTGCCAAACTACTAAAATAATAGAAATGTAAAAAATATTTATGATTATTCTCACCTAGAGAAGTGATTCATTTGGTGACTTTTTAAAACTTTTTAAAACTTTTGATACTTTTTTAAAGCAAAAAAACCTGCCAGATTTTGGAGGTAGAAAAAACAACTTGTGTTTATCCTCAGTTCAATAAAATCATTATAGAGTCTGTCACTTTCTGCTCTTGTTTTGCAGAATGCTTCAATCAAATTAATTAAAATTGATGCACAAAATTCTTTTTTTGATGACTGTTTGGAAATGAGGGGTATTTTAACATAGTGACAAATTAATAAAAGAAAGCAGATTTATTCTGAGTGCTAACCCCCAGCAAACAACTGAAAAAGAAGGTAGCTTAACTATTGTACATGAGCGAGCCTTAACTGTGTAATGATACTTAATTCTCGGTACTCTTAAAAATGTAGCCTTTTAAAATGTAGAAGTAATTTTTTCCCAAGGCCTGTTTAAAAATGTGAAACTCTTCCTTTGCATTAAGGCTGTGCGGTGTGACTGTTGTAAGTCTCAAGGAGCTCTCAAAGAGAAGGTGCAGTGGCGCGGCGAGATGAAACATTTCTGCGATCAGCACTGTTTGCTCCGCTTCTACTGTCAACAGAACGAACCCAATCTGGCCACCCAGAAAGGACCCGAGAACCTGCACTATGGTATGTGCTGCTCTAGGGCTGAGACGTATCGAACCAGATGCTTCATTAAAAGGAAAAATTGAAAGCTGCATGAATTATTTATTTGTCGTAATAAATTGCGTTAGAGATTATCCTTTTCTGTGTTGTCATCAGAGGCAGCATTGAGCTGTTCTGGGTTAAGTGCAATTTTAGTGCTGTATCATCCTGGGAACGGAAAATGTTTTCCTTTTTCATTGTGCTCTCGCTTGTCACTATTTGCTCTGTGGAAACACTTCTCAAAATGCCTTTTGGTCACAGAGAACAGATAAATGCACTAGGAATGAAAAAAGAAATACATTAAAGGGAATTAAAGGAAGTAAGTGAAATGAAGTGAGAATAGAATGAAAGTGTCTAGATAAGAGGAATACATTGCCTTTTTTTTTTTTCCTTTCTGTTGGCAATGAGTACTGTGTAAATTTGCTGATGGGCGCTGAATGCATGTTTGTGTGGTTTAAATGGCAAGTCAGGCAAAGTTCAAATAAACCAGCTTTTAAATTAATGCAATTATGGCAACTCAGCTTCTTTGTATAACCATTTTTATACTTGAACATTTTGGTGTTTACTTTTCTGAAAGAGGCTGTATTCACATCTGACTAGAGCATTGATTTAGCATTTGCCTTTGTGTAAGGCTCAATACTGGAGTAGGAAGATGTCCATGAAGGAAAAGTTCTGCATGCAGTTCTCACCTGCAATATGGTACTAATGAGTTCTCTTGATTTAATGTTATATTGGTGACAGGTGTTATCTTGAGTTGCTTACTGAAATTTGCTTTGATTTTGAAAAAAGGGAAAAAAATTCTAAAAGTGTTTCCTTGTACTTTTAGATCAGGGCTGTCAAACCCCCCGGACAAAAATAACAGTAAGTACATATATTTAAGACATTCATATAGCTAGCGTTCTCTCTTTCTCACTCTCTCTCTCTCACTTTCTCTATATATATACAAAACATAATTAGGTGTACTTAAAATGTGAGACCCTGTAGAATTAGAGGGATGCTGTTAAAAACAAAAAATTGGTGTCTTTGAATGATCCTAAGCTAAATTTATTAAACTGTTTAGTCTTTTTCACATGTAGTTGAAATAAAAATTTCAAATATTCATACTGTCTTTTCAGTGTCTTCTGGGAAACTAAATCATCAGCCATGTGTTTTACATCTGTCGTGCATATAAATGTTGCTTAAAAGTTAATCAGCAAACCCTGTGTCTTATTCACATGTTTAGACTGATTAAGTGTATTTATTGAATATAGAAAGAGAAGAGAATTTCACTGTCTAGTTGGAATATTAAGGTGGTAGCTCAGCTTTAAAAAGCTGAAAATAAGTCTTCAGGCCTTAAATTTTATCCTTCCCAAGAGTAGAATTCTTTAGGTGCTCAAGGTCTGATTGACTTTGCTGCAGAGTAGGGAAGCATAACCTTTTGCAGGGTTGTTATCTGGAAGGATGGGGATCATCAGTGGAGCAGCAGCCTTCATTCTGAGTTTCAGTTTTTCTCAGCTTGTCAAAAATACTACTATTAATATTGTTTTTAGTTAGCTTAGTGTATTTTGTTTGAAACTTAGTTTTGTTTTGATTTATTTGTCTCATGGAAGGTCTCAGAGACTTGCTTTTTCAATGCAAATAAGCATTAAAGCTAAATCTTAGATTTAAGTGAATTTTTTTGACAACAATATAAATATATTTATGAAAAACACAGAAAATAAAATTTCTTAGATAACTAGAGACATCAGACAAGCTAAGCTGTCATGTTAAAAACTTCTAGTATTTTGTTTAATGATGTTAATTCAGTCTCTAAATTTTTAAAGATTGTGTCAAAGCTGTGTGTGATACAGTATTCTTTAATATATTTTAGGGAGTGTACACCTGGTAGAGCATATTGCTGTTCTTGAGACTGGGCTTTCTTTCCATATCTGAAAGTACATATGGGTCTAGTCTTCCTACATATGGCCAAATAAAACTGAGAGTTTGTTTCTGATATCAGGTTCTGAAAGAGGTACTAGGATACAAAAACCATGTCTGGAACAAGAGGGTTTTTTACTTCTTGACTGTAAGGACTCAGTTTGAACATTGTGGGATGTTCCCAGGTATTCATTGTCACTGTTGTAGAGACAGCAGGGGGAGCTCGAAGTTCATACTTTAGGTTCTAAAAAAACATTTAGAGAATTTTTATTCATAAATACATTTTTTTAAAAAAAAGTGCTCCTTCGACTATGGCATAATTCAAGAAGGTTAGATCTTGGGCCTAAAGTTTGTTAATGCTACTCATAAGGAACTCTTTTTACAGCTAAAATTATTTTGTATGTTACAAAATTGCTTAAATGGCACGTTCATTTAAACAAGACTGTAAATTTAGAGTACTTTCAATTAAAGAAAAGAAAAAAAAGAAAATGAGCCAGAAGAGCTAGCCCTGAGTAAAGTACAGCTCCTATTATGATCCTGGCAGTGGCAGCTCAATACTAGGAATGTGGAATAGCTTGCAATTACAGAATAGTAGTTGGTGCTGTTGTGTTGTGCTTCTGTGAGCTTCCTCTTAAGTGTCTCATTTATGAAAAGTATCAACTGATACATTAAATCAAGAACTTTGTGTTGCAATCAGTGGGGTGCAACAGTATCTTCTCTTATTTGCTTGTCTACAGGGCTCAGCTCCACCACCTTCTCCTACACCCAACAGAGAAATGAAGAACAAGGCAGTTCTTTGCAAGCCTTTGACAATGACGAAAGCCACGTACTGTAAACCTCATATGCAGACAAAATCGTGTCAGACAGGTAACTCCTGGACTGTGCTAGAACTAATTTCTTCATTGCAGCTTTTTCTTAACTATTACTGTCTTTTAACATATTACAAATATTCTGATTTTGTTTTTCACTTAATGGCAGGTGTAAAATATGTATAAATACCTGGCAGTATTTGCCTTTTTCCTTTTTCTTTTAATAGAAGATGAGTGGAAAAAAGAGTATGTCCCAGTGCCTATTCCTGTACCAGTCTACATTCCGGTGCCTATGAACATGTATAGTCAAAATGTTCCTGTTCCTACCACGGTTCCTGTTCCTGTAAGTGAAACTTCAGCTTCATTTTAAAATAGGCATCCATTCACATGCATGTGTGGGACCACCTTGTGTTGCTGGCTGTTCTCCTTCTGGTCCATCTAAAGGATTGCAGGGTGCTGCAGCGCTGTTTGTTGAAAAAGCATTAGAATCTGACAGTGTCACTTAATTCCCTGATTGTTCTTTAGGACCTGTCTGACTGTTTCCAGTGTGAAAATCTTGTGCTGCTGAACTTTTTAGGGAGAATTCTGAGTGATACTTCTGTGTTTGCTGAAAATGCAGAATAAGCCTTTAACAGCAAGATTTGTTCTGGTAATAAGGAGCTGAAAAGGTTGTGTTGAGGAAGGATGGCAGAGTGGGATAAACAGTAGGAAAAAAAGCAAAGGAAAAATCCCAAAACCTGAATCTTGTGGCAGCAAAAGAAAATAACCCTTAAGTTTAATTTGTTATCACTTATGTACTTAATTTCATCCAAATGGTGAAAAAGCCCCCTGTTTTCCTAAAATTCCATGTTTCACAACCAGGCCACTAAAACAAGATGCTGATTTGTCCAAGCTGTTAGTCTAAGGTTATAATCAGACAGGTTTGAAGTTCCAAAGACCCTTCTGTTCCTTCTTCTACCAGCTATATTTTGTCTGGTTTTTTTCCTGTGTCCTTTCCTGCTTTCCCTTCTGTTCTTAGCTTGTTTATATTGGGTTTTTAACCTGCCAGCATTTTTCGTTAGGTCACACTGAAGTGACTTGTTTCTAATCTGTATGAACTCTGTCTTTCAGAAGAGGAGTATAGAATTTTTTTGTTTATTGGTTGCTTTGTTGTGGCATTTTTTCTTTTCTAATTATCTCTGCCTCACTGTCTGCACAGGTGCCAGTTCCAGTTTTTTTGCCCACTACTCTGGATAGCACTGAGAAAATCCTTGCAGCAATAGAAGATCTGAGGGGAAAAGGGCCCTCAGATCCTCTGGAAGCTGAGCTACTGAACTTGTCGGGGGTGGTACCTGAACATGTTGGAAAAGCTGACGCTTCTGATGTGGCCAGTGAGTTTCCTGATGAGTGTTTGACTGTTTGGAGTGCTGGGGGATGTGTGTGAAAAGAAGGATTGGGTTTGTTTTTTAATTTTAGGGAACGTTTGAGTACAACAGTGCTGTCATTGAGGTCTTATATTAAGTTGCATTGTGCTTTATAACTTCAGATTGCACCTAAGTACCACACAGCCACTTGCTTATTCCCCTCACACTTGGTGGAGAAGAGACTTAGGGGAAAAAAGTCAATCTTGTGAGTCAAGAACAGTTTAATAATTGAAACAAAATAAAATAGAATACTACAAATACTAGTAAATACAAGTAAAAGAGGGGAGAGAGAGGAATAAAACACAAGAAAACTACGTGATGCACCATACAGGTGCTCACCACCCACTGACCCATGCTCAGCCTGTTCTGAGCAGCAGTTGGTGGTTCCCAGCCAGCTTCCTCCAGTTCATACATAAACTGAGCATGGCACTGTGTGGTGTGGGATACCCCTTTGGACACTTCAGCTCGGCTGTTCCAGACATGCTCCCTCTCAGCTTCCTGTGCACTTGCTCTCTAGCAAAGTGTGGCAAACTGAAAAGCCCGCGATTTAGAGTAAGCACTACTGTGCAACAACCAACAGATTATTCTCATAATAATTTATATCTGAAGATCAAACAGTCCCACATACTTCATAGTTATAGTTTCTCCATGCCCATTAATAATTGCTTTCCTGGCTCTGCCTGCCTAAATCTTCAAGTCTCTTCTGTATCTTTCCAGGAAAATTTGCCTTCAGTCAGTTGAAATTTTGAAGGTTTTTTCCAAGCTCTTTCAATAGATTTCTGAAAGGTTGTTGACAAATTACATAAACTTATACTTTGTGCCTGGTATATAGGAGGCCAGTGGAGCTGCAGTCCCAGGAGACTTACTGTATTCCAATCTATTGTCATTCTCCTACTAAAACTGCACATTTCTGGTAGCACTGCAGGGTTGTCATTTTCAGTTCCTTGCTCTCTTTTGTGAAGTACAGCTAGCTAAATGAGCAGATATATGGGATCAGAGCTTGCTTGCTTGCAGAAGACTGAATTTAGAGAAATCAGTGTTTGCCAGAAGTTGGAGAGAGGTCAAGCTTTGTTTCTCCCTGCCTGCATACCTTATTTGAGAAACAGATCCTACAAAAGCAGACTTAAAAGTCTGTTCTGTTGTGACAGGATCAGGTAGGAAAATAGATAGTTAGATGTCAAGCTTTTTTGAGTTCTGGGATTGGTTGATATGACCCGTCTTCACCAGTATTTGATTTTCTATTTATGTGCTTTGCTGACACACCTTAATGGAGAAGAACAGTGGGCTAGTAAGTGTCTTTTATGTTTTAAGGAAATCAGATGGGGGAAGTAAATCTGAGATCCCAAGAAGAAGAAAATGTGGGATGGTAATGAGCAGAACAATCAGTTTTAGCTCAGCTAAAGTTCAGCTTCTGAAGTTATAGATCTGCACCATTCGGCTAATCCATGTGTTGGTTAAAATAATGAGGTTTTTTTCTTTTTTTTTTTTTTTAAACAGGTGTGATAGTTGAGTCAAATCTACTCAACTCAGAAACAGAGTCACGGACAAGCTTGCCTGATGTTCCATATGAGCCAGACCTTGATATTGAAATAGACTTTCCAAGAGGTAATTCTTCTGTCATTTTAATAAATACTGTGACTCTGCGGACAGCCATTGTACCTTGTTAAATCATCCTTTCGGAGGAGCTTTATTTGATTGCAGGATCCACTTGACTGACTGTTAGGTAAAACTTTGCCATGCCTTTGTAAGATGGGAGACTTCTGAATTAGTTCTTCCATCTTTCTAAATGCAGTATTTGAAACAGTGCAAAGAGAAGGGGAAGTTAACCTTTCACAAAGAACTTGGCTGCATCATTTGGGTTGAACATGGATTTAGGAGGGTTATTTTGAAGGCTCAAGGACTCAGATAGCATATGAAGAATGAATGCATTCTTCGATCACCAAGTATTTTCATGGTTTAGAGAAGAAATTACTAAAGGGTCAATTTCCCACTCAAGTTTGCTAGAAAATTTCAAGTTGGCATGCTGCACACCACTTGTGTTACCTTTTAATATCTTGTTAATGTCCATATCTGCATTTGGAATAGTAGCATTATTTGAATTAGCAGGAACAAATCACTACTTCAAGACCTTTCTTGAAAGAAACTCTTGATGCTATATAGTACAATTTCTACGACTCTACAGAATGCAGGAAACAGTGTCTGTTTCCTTACACCATACCCTAGTCAATCCAAGATCCAAGAAAGCTTCTGGCTGTAGTTACTGTCCCTCTTGACATAGCTTCACTCGGACACACGACTCTCATACCTCACCTGGGTAGGTTCTGTAGCAGCTGACAGGCTCCTTTTGTGCTGTGTTGTAGGTATCTGCATTAAATGCCCAGACAGGGTTTCTCAGTTTGCTCTATGCCTAATTTAAAGAGAAAGCCTGGGTGTTAGTTTGACCTTAATCTTGGGAAGTTTACTGGTCAGATGCATACTAGGTTTTTAACCCACTTTATAAGTGGGGCTAGGTACATGAGAAAGAAAAACCATAGAAGAAAAGAAATAAGCAAGTTGGAATAGTAAGCAGCAGCAGTCTAAGAGGCACTGATTACACTGAAATGCTTCTGAGGTAAGATTCTTTGTGGTATCAGGAGAAGGGCTGCTTTTGAGTCTGGGGCAGAGTTCTGAAATCTCTGCATGTAAGTGCTATTGCATCTGCACCAGTTGGAAAGCTGTAATGAGAAATAAGGTGATGAAATCAGATTATCAGAAGAGCATTCAGTTTTGAGTAAAAACATTGTTTGATGGCTAAATGAGGGATGAACCATCTTCAATAAAGTAAATAAAAGTGAGACTTGAAAGATTTAATCCATTCATATGTTGTCTCATTCCTCAACGTTGCCTGAAATAGAGTCCTCAGTCCTACCCCTGAAATGTTAAATAACCAATATTTTGACATATTGCCATACATCTACTTACCAAACCTAACTCTAATATCCATTGTGAGCTAGACCTCCACCATGTGTATAAACATAGACTAAAACCAGTTTCTCTGAAGGAGCTTGCCTTCTGATTCTTAATGTTTTTGACGAAGGGTAATGTGCTACATGAAATAACACAGCGTGAATAGAAATAATCTAAATACATGAACAAAACCGCATGTACTAAATTAATTTGTATTTTTTCCAGTCATAGCTGCTCATTCTCACTGTACCTTAAAGTTCTTGATACCAAAGACAGCCTGAGCAGAAAACACTATGTCAGAGTCTACAGTAAGAAATGCTGCCTTAGGAACTTAAGATAATACTTGAAATGTTGAGCGTTGTGTCCTCTAAAACTTACTTAGAAATAAACTATTTGACAGCTTTGTCTTACGGTTTGACAGCTTTGTCTTACTTTGAATGTAAGAATAGGTTTATTTCCTCTTACCAAAATCCAGTCTTTGGTTATGTTTATATGTTTCCCTTTGTGGATGCCTTATATTAAGGCACAATGATACAGTTAATTGTTTTTTTTCAAAGCAGCATTATTTAAAAGACGTATAGAAATAAGTTTCTGTTACTGTATTTTCAGCAACTGAGGAGCTTGATACAGAAAATGAATTTTTGTTACCTCCTGTTTTTGGTGAAGAATATGAGGAACAGCCAAGGCCTCGGTCCAAAAAGAAGGTAATTTTTTCATGCTATTAAAAATATCAAGAAAAACACAAAATTTATGTAGGAAAAATTATCTGGGTTTTTTGTTTAGTTCTCATACTGATTTACAGCATGTTACTGTCTACTCATACCTAATATCCTGTCTTTATGACATAAATTGATACATTTCAAATAATAAAATTATTTCAGTGGTATGTCTGTTGCAGATAACTGTTGGATTTGATAGGAGTGTGATTTGTAAATTCCACTCTTATTTTTGCTTCACAGTGGTAGAACTGTTGCTGTAATGTTCTAGTGTGTATATACCTGCTGTACTCTTAGCAATGTTTTTCTACCTTCTACTTTGAACAAAGGTGTCTTGGTTTAATTTGATAGTAAGATGGAGAAACATTGGCATTACCATGGTTTATAATGGGAACCATAGCATTTCCTTTATAAAATAGTTTAAAAAAATTTTTTTGTTTGCTTGTATCTTTCTCAGATTTTGCTTTTAGTCAGTCTTAGTTTAGACATTGCATAGAAATTAGCCATAGTCTTTTATTTAGAAGGATACTACCAACAAATAGTTTCCTATGCCCGGCACAAAGCTGAAATGGTTTTGTTCCAATAACTGAGTCAATATTGCAGCTTTAAAGAAAACAGTCAACTTCTAGTAAAGCTTTCTAATAATAAATGGGTCTTTCTAGTAACAAATCTGGATCTCAGCTTTCATTGTTATCCACTGGACATTATGCACATATCCGCTGCTGGGCATGCTTTAATCTGGGACCAGTGCTGGCCTTTCCATTGGTGGGTTCATTTGAGCCTACGAGTTGAGCCTGTGACACAGACTTGTAGCACCTTTAGTTCCCTGTGCGTTAACACGATGAAATTCTGTGAATGCACTGAGGTTTGGCGTGCTCTTTGGCCTGCAGCTGGCTGTGCCAGGTTCTGTGTCCCTGCTGGTGGGGCTGCCAGCGGCGTTAACCTCTGTGTTCCGACGGCAGGGCGTGAAGAGGAAAGCCGTGTCGGAGTACCAGTCGCACGATGACAGCTCTGAAAACTCCGAGTGCACCTTTCCGTTCAAATACGCCTACGGGGTAAACGCATGGAAGCACTGGGTAAAGTCTCGCTATTTAGATGAAGAGCTTCCAGAATTAGAGGAACTGAAATCAGGTAAGTATTTCCAAAAGTCTCGCATCCGGATTCCTACCTGGAAGGGGAAATTGCCGTACTTGTGTGATTCTCAGCTGGAATTTTGGATAGAATTTTTCTCATGTCCCTAATGTTCCCACCATGACTGAGATTATTTTACCACAGAGTTGACAAAGTCTTTTTTTTCTAGTTTTCTCTATTTGGTTCAAAATGCTGGGTCTCACGCTCCTCCTGAAAGCTAGGACAGCACCTTCTTGGCTATTCTGATTTTCTGTGACCATTTTGATTTTTTGTTTGCATCCTATTTTTCCTCATATTCTAACTCACCTCAGAGTTCACACCATTTCTGGGCTTCTAAGTGGCGAGGGAGGGACATCCTCCTGCTCTTTGTCCTGTAAGGAGATCTGCATCTGAGGCTGGCATTACCTGTCTCTGGAGCTCTGGCACAAGGTGGCCTTCAATCCCCTGGAGCTGTGCTGCTCTTTCTGCAGCTCTCCTGTCTGTATACATTTGTTCAGTGAGGGAAGGGGGGAATCACTGCTACTCCTGCTGTTCTTCAGCTCCCACACGCATCTCAGCACCCTTGTGTTACGCTCTTGGATCTTTGGAAACTGCCATTTCCACTGAAGGTGCCCCTCTACACCACTGCTTCACTTCAGCATCTTGGGCTGCTTCTGTGTCATCCTGCGCTGTGCATGACAGTACATTTGTTAGCAGGTGTTACTGCATTTGGTTAACTAGACTTTACTCTGGAAACCTTAATTGTTTCAATACAGACCTAACATTTTGACTGCTTAGTACATTTTAGTCTCATTCATTGGTTAATGGAGAGGACATCAAGCCAGTTTTCCAGTTCCCAGTCAAAAAATACCCCATCCCGCCTTCACTGTATGACAATTCTGTTGTATAATGTAGCATTTCTTCTCTATTTTACAGTAAAGTCTGTGAAATTAAAGGAAGATCTATTATCACATACTTCAGCTGAGTTAAACTATGGGTTGACACATTTTGTCAATGAAATTCGAAGGCCTAATGGAGAGAACTATGCACCTGACAGCATCTATTATCTGTGTCTTGGAATTCAGGAGGTTAGTAGAGGCTGTAGAGATGGGAAATGGAGCTGCTGATTTAACTGTAACCCATTTCAGTAGAAGAGTAGAGATAACATGGATTTACTGGCTAGGAGCTACTCTTAATATATGGCTGTGATCAGGCTGCTGTATAATCACATTGTAGAAGGCTGTCTGTGTAGGAAATGAGTTTGCAGGCCCATCCTGAAAACTCAAATACAAATTGGTATATTGTAATAATTTTAAGCTTCCTGCTGGGTTAAAGCAAGTAATTAACCCAGTCAAAAATTACATAGTCTTTTCAAATGCTGTGCTTCATTTTGTTTGCTAAAGACGTCCAATGTATAAACAGACTGAAACGAGGCATGATCTCTAAGCATTTTACTAATTCAGTTACTTAGCATATAGAGGAAACAACCTAAGTTAAGTGTCTTTTGGGGAGGGTCTAATTTACTGAGTATTGCAGACTGTGGGCAGGCAGGATAGATTGCAGAAACTCTGCTATATTGACTGTCTCACACACAGTAAGATAGGAAGGAGTCAGGTTAGATGTATGTGAAGGCAATAACCTATCACTAGATAATTAGAGAAGCTGTTCCACAGCTTATCATTTAAACAGGGAGGGGTGTCTTAGTTTTTGCTATGTAAGGCAAAACATAGATAAAATAAGCAGTGTTCAGAGCTGCGAGCACAGAAAATTTCATTCAAGTTAAAAGGCAATAAAAGATGTGTATGATGTGGAAAGCAAGCTGCTCACAGGGTTTGCAATCCTACATAAACTATTCCATACTTGAGGCAGAGGACTTGAATCAAGTAACAATTTTTTTAAATTGATATATTTTAAAAATAAATAGTAAAATAGTAATTTTCCTGTGTTGCAAGTATGCAAAATTAAAGAGTTAGTTGCTACCTTTGCCTCATGGTTGAAGTTTGAGAAGCAAACAGTGATTTTAGTCAATGGCTTTTTAGTCAATATTGCTACAAGGCGTGTTTCAAATTCAGCTAGCTTTCTGCTTCTGCATTTGCATGATACACTGTCTCTCTGTACCTTTCTGTTGAATTGAAAATTGTTAAGCAGATAAACAATACACAGAGGGAGGTAGTGTTTATAAAATGGAACTCAAATAACATATTTTTTTATCTTTCTCTTTGTACCTTGGATGTTGTCTGTTTTGTCAGTCATGAAAGCTAGTTATGTATAAAACGTCTTTTTTTCAGCTCTTCAGAACCATCATTTGTGTGGCAACCACAATTATCATGACCCCTAATACACATATAAAATGCTGGAACGTTAGTGGAGCAACATGTGGTCATTTTACTGTGATTTTACTGCGTATACTTAGTGTCTAGTATTTAATTCAGGCGATGTTAACAGCCCTGATTTGTTGGCCAAATTGTGCCACTGCTGGTGAGACTGGTAGGAAGATGTGCCCTGTTCTGATGAGTTTGTGTTTGACAAAGGCAGACAGCAAGTGAGGGACAGAAACATGAACTGTGAAGGGCTGCGGCCATCATCTGTGTGCAAATGGCAAACGTATGGATGTGTGTTACCTCTCTGAAGAAACATGTTTAAGCAAGCTAGTGGTACACTAAATGCAGTGTAGTTGTCACAATGAACAATAAAACTATTGCCTTCTAGAATTTGCTTAGTCCTTTCCATCTGACAACCCCGATGTGGGTACCCTGAAAGAGAATAAATTGCCTGCTACTGCATAAAAGGTATCGGCTTTGTTGAACTCGGAAAGTGCTCAGAGGAGATTAAATTATGCCATTTAAGAAAAAAGTTGGGCCAAAGATCATTAATAATTTGCTAACTTAGAGTAAGTTTGTCTTCAAAAGAAGAGAATGTAGGAACCATGGGTTAGTAAAATGGACTTTGCCCTTCCACAAGCATTACTGCACTCATTGTGGCTAAATATGCACTCAGTTTGGATCTTTTCCTCATGGATGTAATGTGGTTTGAGCCCAAGAGTCTTCAAGTCCTAAGCTGGTGGTTTTCTTGGTTTTTTCTAAATTTTGTAAAATAACTTTTTCCTAAATGAAGCACTGTAAAATCTGTTCCAGGAAACTGGTCCCTGAGTCAGATGGTGCAGTTTCTCAGTTCAGTTCATTTGCAACTGAAATTGTTCTGCTTTCAGACAGAAGTGGTTCAATAATGGTTTTGATAACTCTGAAGGAGTGATTGTGAACAATATCACATTTAGAAGCAAAGGCTGCTGCATGTCAGGCAGGCATCTAGTGGAAAGGGTTCATCTAGAGGAATGTGTTAGCCTGCTGTGCTCCTTTGTTGCATCATGGCCTTCATTCTTTGTCCCTATTTGGGATTATTGGGATTTGGGGTTTGTCCTTGTTTTTCGTGTGTCTGGTAATGGAGTTGTTTGGGCGAAATTCAGGTTGATAGAGTTTGGCAGATGTTTATCTGAAGGTCAGACAAACAGCCTGTTCTCCTCCACTGTGGGTTTCAGAGGCATGTCCAGTTCCTTCCTGTATGCTGTGGTTACAGTGGAGCTCATCTCAGGTGGGAATGGCTTATGCTGATCCTGCCCCCGTAGGGTTTGTAGAGCAGCAGAGCACAGTGTTGTGATTTGGGAATGAAAGTTTGCGAGTCTAGGTGATAGGGTGGAGTCTGCCCTTCTGTAGACTCTGCAGTGCTAGTGGTCCAAGGGGCTTCAGACTTCTACCAGGGATGCCAGGGTTTAGTCAACACTTACTGTGAATCAGGAAGCAGAATTATTTGTAGATGAGTTCTCACAGGCCTGCATGTGAACTGGTTTTGAACTGGTTTTCAGTGTTACTTCATTTTCACTGCCAGGCTTCAGTGTGAGTGTTTAATGTGAACTGGAGAAAAAGAAAAATGCATAGAGAAAAAATGTGCCAGGGAGCAGAAGGGCGAACACCATGAAGCTTATAGTAAGCTGTATTATCTGGCTTAGAATTGCTTTATAAATCAAAACTGGTGTATGTAGAAACAAGCACATTTAGGGGTATATTGTGCTTTGAGGAATTAGTTAAACGTATCATATAAAATAGTTATCTAAATGAAAATGTAGTTGAAAACCTGTAGGAAGTGTATTCATTCATTTTTCCTTATTATATAAGTAAGTGCAAAGATAAAGAAGCCAAGATATACTGAACCATGATCACCTATTATAAATGAGTGTTGTGTTTAATGTGATTTCAAGTATGGGTACAGAAATAGATGCCATTTCCAGAAGCAAATGAATTTTATGTCTGTCACCCTTACTGTATTCACTAACAACAGGCATGTTCATGCAAAGATAACGCTGAAGTGGAAAATTTAAGAAGCCAATCCTCCCTTTCTTAGAAATGTCTCCAGAGAGGATAATGTCAAATAGTAGTTCTCAGCCATTAATTCTTGGTAAAGGTTCAAAAGAATTTCTGTCTGTGAGGTCAAGAGGGGTAAGATAATTAGACTGCAGAACAAGCTGGCACCTTGCACCATCCTATCATCTTTCTTGCACTGCTGTGTATTATTACCACAAATATGTGGGGGTGTATTTTTCCTCCCCCTTTTGTGTTGAAGACGCTTTTGTCACTGTCTGGAGTTCACATTTTAAGTGGTAGACTCTTGCTAAATGTGGGTTGGTTTTGGTTTTGGTTTTTTTTGAAGGCCTAGGTGGAGGAAAAGATAAATTAGTTGTTTGTGGTTTGGGGTTTCTTTAATGACTCCCCATTCACTGATGCAATGTTGCCCACAGGAAATCTTAGAGAAAAATGTTAGTTGTAATTAAACTATGATTGTACAACATACAATTATATTGGAAGTAACTATTACCTGTTAGATACTGGACAAGTGGCGTAGCTTTATTTTCAGATACTGTTCTTCAGTACAATGCTTGCACAGTTAAAAGAAAAAGAACCCTGTAGCACGGGAGTTGCTCTAATCTGGAATTCTAAATACTGTGTCTCTCTCTTTTCTGTAGTATTTATATAGAAGTAATCGAAAAGACAACATATTTATTGATCCAATCTACCAGACATTTGAACAGGAATTAAATAAAATCCTTCGAAGTTGGCAGCCAAGCATACTTCCAGATGGTAATTTTCTTTTTGGTCTTTTATGTTTTTCATCTCTTAATAATTATGAGTTTTTAAGCATATATATATATATATGTGTGTTATGCATTGCAGTAGTAGTTGATGAAGAATTACAGAGATGTCTTCTAAGATTTAATTCAAAACTGTACCTGTTTTTCATTGTCTTGTTTCTGAGTAATCCATGCTACAAGAGTTGTTTCTGCCACTGACTGTTAAAATTGACTATCCATTTTTAGGAGAGAAAGTTAAAATAAGCTCTTTGACCTGTAGTTTTTACCTGAGCTGCACTTATTTTTTGCCCATTTTTTTTCCCAGATGGAAGCAGGCAGGCAGGCACTGGACTATATGTGTGTAGGGCTAACAAGTGATGCATTTTAGCATTTCTCAGCTGGATTAGGAGGACTCTTTGCTGGGAGACTTCTGCTCGGAAGGATCATCAGTTCATGGAGAAAGCAAATTTTTCCCAGCACACCAGTGCTGGTGCTGAACTTGAGAATCAACTGTTCTTCTGTCTTTCTCACAATCCTCTCTTGAGTGAAGGCTTGTCCTTGCCAGACCGTTTGCTTTCTATTCTCAATATTGGCTTCTCTCACTTAGAGCCCAGGGAGCCTCTGTGTTGGGCCCTTTCTGTATCCTGTTATGGTCCAGGAGTGCTTTCCAAGTGAGATATCCATTAGTAATAAGAAAGAAGAAGGTACAATGTTTGGAGGCCTTAACATGAGCAGAATAAAATGAACTCAAAAATATGCTTTTCACTACGGAATTGAGGTTACTCCCTTGAATATTCATTTCTGTGAAATAGCACGAGAGAGCTGCATGTCAGCACTGCTGTTGTAACTAAACAGAAATGTGTTCTCTGTGAAATTGTCTGTACTGGTATTTCCCAGTGACTGTCTCAGTGAGTGTCTGTGTCTTTAACAGGTGGGTTTGGGGAGTGTGGACATGTAATTAGTTTATCAGAGGCTTCTGTCATGAGAATTTTGTTAAATTTCACAGTAAAGAAAAACTTGATTTTTTTGCACCTTGACAGTTCATGGGCTAATCCATTGTATTTTCTCTAATATTCTTCTTTTTCAAGGATCAATATTCTCTCGAGTTGAAGAAGATTACCTTTGGAGGATTAAACAGCTAGGATCGCATTCACCTGTTGCTCTTTTGAATACTCTGTTCTACTTTAACACTAAATATTTTGGCCTGAAAACAGTGGAGCAGCACTTAAGACTTTCTTTTGGCACTGTTTTTAGACAGTGGAAGAAAAATCCTCTAACAATGGAAAGCAAAGCTTGTCTTCGATATCAAGTGTCTTCCCTGTGCAGAGCTGATAATGAAGGTACAATGGCAGTTCAAAATTAGTATTGCAGGAGCATGCGCATGGCACTGATGAGGGACATCTGGGCACTGGGCCAGGAGCCAGAGGCTCTACCTTTGCATAAAGCTGAGCAGCTCTCAGCTCCCAGATCTCCAATTGGAGTGTGTGGTCCATGGGGACTGCAGGGTCTCCATGTTAATTTGTGCCCATTGGTTTCCATGTGTGACTTTGCTGTGGCTGTGGGTGGCATTTCCAGTTTGCAGATTTGCACAGTTGTGGTGACTGCCTTGTGGTACTCGGTGGGCTGCTTGGGGAAGTATACTGAAAAATGTGAAATAACTTCAAGTTATAGCTTAGATGTTGTTGATTTTCTTCTTAAAGATAAAATTGCTACTGGAAAAAGGAAACATGAAGATGATGTGCCAGTATTTGAACAAATTGAAAACACATCTGATCCAGCTAGATGCCCTGTGAAAATGTTTGAGTGCTATCTGTCTAAAAGGTAAGTATGATACAGGGTAATACAGACAGGGTTTAGAGTAAACCAGGTACAGAAAGGAACTGTTTTGATGCAACATGAAATGTGCTCAAGCAAAGGGAATGGATTGAGATCTTCTGAAAAATACCTAAATGAAAGTATTGAAATCTTCAGTTCTGTATCTGGACAAGATGTGCAGAAAGTGTGGGAGCAGTGGTGTGCGTCAGTGTTAATTGTCACGGGCTCCATCTGAGAATGACAATACAATTCAATTTTCTTACCTGGGAATACCAAGTATCTCTGCAGAGAATTGCCAGCAAGGGATCTGGTAGGTTTTGCTACTGAGGGTTTTGTTTGTGAGGTCCCCATCTCTTCCGTAAGAATTGGATTAAGACAACAGATTTGCTTCATTACAAGTTATCAGGCATCTGAAATGTAGATGCTTTTGAGGTATCTAGTGTGGAAGCATGTTTAAAATATTTTGCAGTAGGAAAACTACTACTGGCAGTAACCCAAGTATTTAGAAATAGCTTGTTTCCTTCCAGTCTCCCCAGTTAATTGTGCAAGAAGGAAGCAGAAATTAGTACATTAAAAAAAAAGCTTAGGCAACTCTTAAAAAATTAATTTAGTAGCTAAGTGTTTTGGAGGCATGAAAATGAGATTTATTGGAAAGTACTTTTGCTTAATTTTAACAGCCATTCAAGTGACTGATTTTAATGCAGATTTTATGTAACCCTAAGGGAAATGTGGGAAAGGGATACCAAAGAAATAAAATCACCTGGTATATACAACACAATAAATTAAGTATGAGATTCAACATGTGTTAGGAAACAGCATTGTAGTCTTAAAGGTGAAGAAAGAGCTCACACACAGCATCAGCAGAAGTACTCGCATATGATGTTACAGAGAGAAACAAGTAAAGAGTAGCTTGTGCTCTGTTATTGCAACCACCTGTTTTTCATAAACTCAGTTAATTCTGATTGTTGCAGGGGGATTTTGCCTTCACTCTCTCTACTTTCATGATTTGGAGAGGATTTGTCATTAAAAAGTTGAAGTTGGATTTTTGGGCTGTTACACAGTCACTGGGGGAGAGACCGCATAATTTTTTTTTTTTTTAGGAAGAACATCTCAACTTTGGGGAAAAGAATGCTCTTGAATCCATTTGGAACATCATTTATGATGTGGTTTCAAGCTATGCTGTCTTGCAGACGTTGGTCACCACTGTTAACTAAAGCAGCAGACTGCTTCTCCTAGTTCTGCTTCTAATTTTGTTAAAATAATTTTAATGGAATACTTAGCACTGTGAATTTTTATTGTAAAATTTTAGGTAATGCCAGCTGTTTGAAATATACTTGGCAACCAGTGGACAGCTGCAACTGAGATTCCAGGATGCTTTCATTCATAGCTATGAAACGCTGTATTACTGTCTCATTGTAGTCTCAAATGGCACAAGGCCGGGTTTAGGTTGGACACTGGGGACATTGGGAGAAATTTCTGCACAGAAAGGGTGATTAGACATTGAAATGGGCTGCCCTTGGAGGTAGTGGAGATACCATCCCTGGAGGTGTTTAAGGAAAGACTGGACGTGGCGCTCAGTGCCATGGTATGGTTGACATGGTGGTGTTTGGCCACAGGTTGGACTTGATGATCCCAGAGGTGTTTTCCAACTTAATTGATTCTGTGTTTCTATGATTGCTTGTTCCTATAAAAATACTGTTGTTCCAAGAAAGTAGGGAGGAGTTTGAAGTATTTAAATTATTAGAATATTTTAAACAACCTTATTTTACTTCTTATCTGACCCTTAACCTGTGTTATGTGAGAGCAGAACAACCCAACAATCACTGCAGCAGGTGAAGAGCAACACCTGAAATCTTATCTGGCAGTTTGGGAAGGTGAGCTGGTAAAAGTCCTTCTTTGAAGGACTGAAATAGAGTTGACTCCTGAAGTCTGCAGTATTTGTGAAGGAGGGAGCTTGAGTGAGCACTTGCACATCCAGAATTGAGTTTTGTTTTCTGATACTTGCCTAAATGGATGAACTGTTAGAATTTCCTTAAAGAATTCTTCCCTAGTGTCTTAGGAGATGTTTCTGAGCTGGATCATTTCTCTACATTATTCTTTCTGGGTTGGTTGATTTTGGGGTTTTTGTTATAAGTTGCCTAGGTACAGTTAGAGTTTTGTTTGTGCAAGATTTTGGAACTACTAATGCACTGTCTTGTCCTGTGAGGCTGTGTTTCTAACCTCCTGTGTTTTCCTCCTTGTAGCCCACAGAATCTGAATCAGAGGACAGACATGTTCTATCTGCAGCCAGAGTGCTCCGTGTCTGCGGAGAGCCCCATCTGGTACACTGCCACTTCACTGGACCGCAACACTTTGGAAAATATGCTCGTACGGGTTCTTTTAGTAAAAGATATTTATGATAAAGACAATTATGAACTGGACGAAGACATAGATTAAAACAAACTTCCAAAAACTGTCAAGAAAACAAACAGCATTAGATACAGTCATGCTGCTAGACCTTTACTATGGAAAACATTTCAAGTTTACCCTTTGTTTTATGAGTTTTGTAGCAGTGTGTACCCTCACCCGGGTATTACCATGTAAATAGTTTGTGAGTGAAAGTCTCCATTATTCTGCGTAGTGGTTTTAGGATACATAACAAACACATCTCAGATTCTTTTTTTATTATTTATTTGATTAGGTATGTTTGTAACTTTTTACATTGCAAAATAGAATTGAGAATGTGCCATGTGTAATTTTTTTTCCCCTTGTAGTAAGATACATCCATGTTGCACAACTCTGCTGTTGGAAGCTCCCTTGGAGGAGGCTCTTTTAATGGCTTCTTAAACCGGATGGTTGTGTATGGGTAGCACTACTAAAGTGTAGAACTTGCTGTGTCTTTCAGAATTTTTAAAGGAATTGTAAACTAATAGGTTTTTTACTTTTTAGTTACTGAAGCCTTATAAGGTTATGTAGACAGATTCCATCTTATGTACCAAAAATAGACAAAAGAGAATGCTGTCAATATTGGTGTACTGTAATGTGAATCTATTCTGGTGAAAACATTTTTTGTTGCCCTTATTAAAACCTTAGTGTCCTTTCGGTATTTGTGACTCTCTCTCAATTGCCCCCACAAATAAAATATATATATAAAAAGAAATGAATATAAGCTTAGAGCATGTGGTCATCATGACACGTATTTTGTAAAAAAGAAAACTAAAACCAAAAGACCCTTAGGAAAAAAAAAAAAGAAAAAGGAAAAGGAAAAAGAAGAGATGTCTGATGACGATGCTGTATAATCCTTTTTTCATCTTTACTTTTCCAATCATAAATGCCAGTACCTCATATTAATGTAAATTTGTCCTTTGTAGCCTTATAGAAAGGGGTTCTATGCCGTATTACAGGAAGTAATATGGTATGGTAAATTTTTAACTTCTGTTTTTCCTTGCATTGCTGTATTTAAATACAGTCAATACTTGACTATGGGCGGGAAGATTCTTTTAACTAATGCCTCCATTCAAAAGCCATATGAAATGTGAAGTTGCAAAAAGTCGAAAGATAATTTTTCTTGAAGAAAAATCCTTTCATTTGCTCTATATCCTTTCCTTGTGCTTACTTTACTTAAGTCGTCTGATTTCCAGATACATGTTTAAATGCTCAAGTTTTGTTACTTGCTCTTATTTAACTGATGCAAACAATATGGTGGTTCAAGCAATGGTTTTGCTATTGTACTGAAAAAAATGTAGTAGAATATTCTACTATGAAGTACTCATAAGCTTAAGTCTCTCCTAAATGGCATTAATTATCTGCTGAGAGGAATCATCTACTAAAAGAGAAACTTTGTATATATATTACCACCTGAGGATTTGTTTCTTGCAAGGGCTGCATGGCTTTTTCATTTTCCGTAGCTTAAAAGAATGCACATAAGGATGCATCTTTCTATATAGATAAATAAAGCTTCAGTTGCTTTGTTTTGTTAAACAAGTTTATTTAAATTTCTACTATTCTGGTGTGTCTGTATGTATTAATTTTAGATATACCACTATTTCAAATGGAGATGGAAATGTACATGTTTAATTTTTCATTTCTTTCTGGTGGCATTACCCTTCCTGTGAAATCAAGAAATACAGCACAGCACCAGTGAGTAGATCACCAACAGCTGCAATGCACTTTTTCCTTTGTGAGTGAATATGTAAGAACTTAGTTCATTAACGCTGGTTTTTTTCAAACAGCAGCGATAGAATATGCCCATGATACATAAAAGGGATGAAATCAGGAATTGTAGTCATTGTTTTGTTCTGGTCTCTCCAGCTTTTTTAACACCTGACTTGACCATAAGTTAAATTTACATATGGGAATCATTACTAATTACCTGTGTAAAATGAAATTTTAAATATTTCTTTTAAACATAACTTCAAATGTTTTGATAAATAGCAGTAAGGATCACTTGCACCCCCTTCTTTATAGTTCAGACTTTAGGTACTTCAGCAGAGCCTTCAATTGCTCCCTGACTACAACAGTGTTTAATCACAAACACACTTTTGTGAAACTACAAACTTTTAATGGGAAGCTGAAAGTTAAGTATATGTGTTGAGTGTTTTGTCTTAAGCAAGAGTTTTAAATTCTTGTTCTCAAAATCAGATTAAAGCTATTTCTTAAATAGTAAGGTCAGTCTTAAGTATGGCATGTTGAACAATCTATAGGCATTTTCAGCATCAGGAGGAAATAATTAATGCTTCCTAAATTTTATCAGAAACCACATTATTGTCATAAATTCCTTCCATTTTCTACCCAAGATTAATCTGCCATCAGTAAAAATATCCAAGTTAGGTTTTGAAATAGGCATTTTTATATATAGATCCATGTTGGAAATATAAAGACAGTTGTCAAGAAAATAACTTTTATTCCAGAAGATGGAGCTATTCCATCATCAGCAATAATGTTTTTCAAGTGGTTCATGTGTTCAGATTGAACATTGTAAACTGCAGAGATATTGCAGTCAAGCCTGCATCATGGTTCGATGTATGCATTTTATTCCTAAATTTGAATGGTGATGCAAAATGCAATAAAATACCTTAGTTCTGAAAAAATAAAGACATGCAATTTTATAATAATTAGGAGTTCAGGGCAAATCCTTTTATTTATATATCTTCGCCAGAACTGTCAGCAGCTGGACTAGAATAAGGTTGATGTCAAGGAATCACAAGCGCACTGCTGTGCAGGACAAAATACGATGCCCTACATATGCAGGCACACAACTTTGAGGTGGTGACGTGTCTAAGAAACCTGCCCTCACTTTCCTCCTTAAGAGGGTATGAAGTGGCACCTTGGCTGTTGTGGCCATCCCTGTGAGCTCTAGCAGAGCTCACCTGAGAAGTGGAATGTGGGGTTTACACCACTCTGTCCAGACACAGCCCTGCACTCCAGTCCTGGCGGGGTTTTCCTCACTTCTTCAGTTATGCCAACATGTGCTGTGCATCCTTGCTGTCAGATCAAGTTTTGAACAATTCCCAGCTGAAGCAGTAGCCTTAAGACAATAAGAAAGTTAGACAGCAGCACTAAGAAAATTACATAGAAAATATGATTCAGCATGAGAAACAGTGAAAAATTCATGCAGTGTTCAGGAAACAAATTTACTTTCTTAGTCATCATTTCTATCTGTGACTGTGTTCAGTCAATGAGAATAATGCAGCTTTTTGTAATTAGGGAACTAAGCATAAATTACAACAGTTGATTTTTATTGAACAAAAGGTTGTGGTTGTGAAATAATTTCACTGTGTACAATATTAATTAACTTTAAAGTACTTACAGTGGGACTCTACAGTGCAGCAAAATTTGTTTTCTTAGTATCTATGACTCTGTCCCATAAGAGGCTGTATAAATAGGTGGGGAAAACAGGAGAGATGGTCCATAAACCTTGCAGTTCCACAAGGAGGTGGTGTGTGAGACGGAAGAGAAAAAGGCATGAGCGGTGGTAGGAACTCATCCCATACCCATTTTTGCTGACCTTTTTTATTATATAGGGGGATTTTTTTCTGTTACACTTTCCCATTTTTGTCTGTTACTCTTAGGAACAGCAGTTAAATATTTTAATTTCCATTTTTTTAAGCATCCACTCTTCAGTTTGTTGCACTCCTATTGTGCATTATGTAATACATGTTATGTGCAGGACTGAGTATGTTGCAGAGTAAGTGGAGTGGGAGCGTAAGTTACTGAGATGTAAGAGGGTGTTTGGTCATCATAGGCGAAATGAGTCTCTGGATTATAACACCAAAGGTTAATGATGTTTTGGAAGCATTGGAAGTTTGAGCTACCTTTTTTTAGGGTTAGAACTAAACCATAAGGTTTGTGCGTTTCGTGAGGGTTATGAGTGTGGCCTGCTGTCCCCAGGGGCTTGGTTATGTGTGGCAATTTCCCATTTCCCAAGTGAGCAATAAATCTTTCCTCTGGTGGCTTTGAATCTGAAGTGTTGAAACCCAAAAGCCTCAGCACACAAGCCACAGCACATGGGGCCAGCGTGTGATGGGGCACATGCTTTGAAACCCAGGCTGGTGTTTGTGTCTGTGACACTACGGAGTGTCTCTGACGCGCGTGCGGGGACAGCAGGCCTCTCCCGGGGGCACTGAGTGCTGTGGGGATTAGTGCCTGCTCGTCACGCTGCTCCGGCTGGAGCCAGCAGCCCCTGGCAAGCAGCTGGGCCTTGGGAGCTCTCCGTGGGCGCTGGTGGGCAGTGCCCCCCTTCTCCTGCTTGCAGGTGTAGGGCCTGCACCACGCCTGGGGAGTCTGTCGTGCTCTTTGCTTTGTTCTCAGGGACCTCCCAGTCACTTCAGAGTTCCTTGCTGTTGGTTTACGACGGTAAATGTGTGACTACCCTCAGCACTCCCCAGCCCCGTCCTCCGCTCAGTTCTCCCAGGCAAAATACCAAGAAAGGATGTGAGTGGGACACTAGTTGTAGTAAAGCGCATTGGGATGCACGGGGAGATGTATGTGATGGTCACTACACAGGCTAGTGGGCAAGAGGAGTGAGCAAATGCACAGGGAAACAGTACAGAAAAGGTTGACTGTGTCCACTTTGAACAACTACCAGAGTTTAAAAGTTGCAGGTTTAATATGTGCTTTCGGATGAGGCCTTATGAGCTTCTGACACCTGTTTCAACTTCCCGCATAGCCTGGCTCAAAGCTTTTCACCCAGCAATTGCTGTATGCATGGTGGATGTGGAAAAGAGGTATGTATTTTAAATGGTTTAGTCTGGCTAGTTTTATTTTCAGGAAATTGGTGTGTTGGTATTTCCAAATACATATATCTAGAAAATCGTTTCCTCACCCAAGAACTGGTTATCTTTATGGAATAAAGCTGCTGTACAGCAGTCATGCATGGCACATGCAAGTGCATAATTTGAGTACGGAAGGATGCAGTTAACTCTCTGTATTGTGTCCCAGGTACTGTTGAGGTATTGCAGCACTTCTGCTGATTGTTTCGTAAAATGTTTTTCTGTCTCCAGTGTGCTTTTTTCACCCCCTTTATTTGTGGTTGGTTTTGGTTTGGTTTGGTTTTGTATGGCTTTTTTGGTGTGTGAAATGAAAGAAGAAAATCTCTGAAGATAACAGAGTTCTTGGAAAAATCCTTCAAGGACACCATCAGCCATTTCCTCTGTTGCTGGCAGGAGGATGTGAGAGGTGGCTACTGGCAAGGAGCCATAGAGTAGCCCTCTTGTTTGTCATAGCTAGGAAAAGCTATGACATGAGTGCCCAGACTCTGCAGCTCCCCTCATGAAGCATGGTTTTGCCAAGGCAAACCAGTGTCAGTGCCAGTCCTGCAAACACTTCTGAGCAGAGCAGTTCCTGCAGATGTTTGCAAAAAATAGAAAAAGAAAATGAGAAGATATAGCTCGACTTTCATTTCTTACTCAACTACTTTTTCAAATGCCAGGAATGTGAGTGTGAATGAGATGTGAACATGATCTGAGTTTTGCTTTCTCTGAAATGTGGCATTTCCTGGAGAGGTGGCGTGTGGTGCATTTGGTGAGGGCCATTCCTGGCTGCCACCCTGCCTTGGGGCAGGGGACACTGTCAAGGCAGCAGCAAAGCTGCTGCTTTCCTTCCTGATGTGAGAGCTGAAAGCTTCCTAGAATTGTTCCCCAGGTTTAAATCTTTCCTGCATATTACCTGCCTTGGCCCAAATTAGTGAGAGTTTGACAGAAGTGCAGATACTGAAAACACGTGTCCCTCTGTCACTAGGTGCCTACAGTTGTGGGGGAGGTGAAAGCTTTGGAAGGCAAAGCCCATGGATGCCAAGCAGGAGAGACAGTAGTTTGGACTTGAGAGGTCTGGAAAGAGCAAAACCTGCCATTAAACCAGCTCCTCCTTTGAGTTATGCATGTTCCTGGGTTTCACTTTGTATATTAAAAAAAAAAAATGTTTTGGTGGCTAGGACTTCCCAAGCAGGAGCAGGCTGCTTTGGCTTCTCTCAGAAGAACTCGTCAAGGATGGGTCTTCTGCCCAGTACAAGGAGAGTTAGGTTTATTAGCATCTTCTTGCTTTATTTATGTATTTGTTGATTCATTTATTGAAATAATTGTTCCTGGTTCACAGTCACAGAAGAGGGAAGTGTTCAAAGCATTGGTGGGTTGTGTCATGTACAATGTGCACAGGTACTTGTAAGTACCTACTCTATTTTGTTTTTATACTAAAATTCTGGTTCATAAAACATAAAACCTCTGTGTCCTTTCAGGAAAAGGAATGGGAACATCCCTTTCATCTGTGTCATTTAAACTGCTGACATTTCATTTGTGCCAAAACACTGAAAATGCTTTGCTGGTTTAAAACACAAAATATTATTTTATTTCTTAGTATGTTAGCTGAGTAAGTCATGGAGATTACTTCCAGTGATGAAGGTTAGTTCTGCTTTCAGCATGCATTATATAAGGCAATATGTGTAGTATTTGCATTTCTAGTCTTTAATTAACATTTTTTTAAACAGCCTTCTTGGAAGTGAAGAGAGAATTTTTCAGCTCAGGATAAAGCTGTGTTACTAAGGCAAAGGAAGTATAGGAATAGGCCACAATCATTGCAAAATCATCTGCAACAGTACCTGTGGAAAAAAACTAATTCCAAAAATCTTCCCTCCTCATTATATCTTAAAATATTTTCTGTTTGTCTTTTTTCCAACCCCATATGTGACATCCAGATTAGTATGTAACAACTCTATTGTGTTAATGAAAAGAATAAATACAGGTCTGATTTCTATTAACTTTCTATTTACTTCTATTAACTAAAGAAATAAAGCACTTTTTTTCCTTTTTTTTTCCCCTCTGATGAATTCTGGCTGTATTGGTGACCAATAGGGATTAAAGGTGAAAGTTTTAAAACATAATAAATAAGAAAAGACAAGTTTGAAAGAAAACAAAAGGAAGACCAGTCTTTGGCCCTAATGTCAGCTGAGGGAACTGAAAAGGCCTTTGAATTCTCTACCAGTGTTTCCATTCAGTTCAGGCTGGTTGGAGGATAGGAGCCCAGGCACCTTTGTCAATGGACAGACTTGTTCATATACATGGTGCTGTATCTTGGTCAGCTCCTGTAGCCAGTGTACTTGAAGTGATGTACTTCAAAGAAGTATCAGTAGATCTCTCAAGTATCTGCATATGACTGTTCATCCAGAGAGATGGCCACATTGCACTGAAACAGTAATCTCTGAGGACCTTCAGGCAGAAAGGTCCTATTATATTTCTTAAAATAAAATCCCACCTCATCCCCAGAGGTGTTTTTTGGCATATTTAAAAAGAGTGTGCTCACCCTCAAGGGAGGACATTCTCATCTGTATCACTGGTCTTTCATCCAGATACAGTGGTTTCTTCTCCAGCTTCAACTGGAGAATCCCACAAAGTAAGGGAGAAGGAGGTTCAAAGTAACTCCTCACATCAACTAGACCTCCAGAACCACAGGCCAGTGGTGAGTCAAGTTTCAGTATGTTGCCAGAACAAGAGAGAATGCTGTGAAGTACCAGGGATTAGCTCAGTTTGTTAGAGAATAGTGCTAATAATGCCGAGGTCATGCGTTTGATCACTGTATGGGCCATTCACTTAAGAGTTGGACTTGATGATCCTTGTGGGTCCCTTCCAATTCAGAATATTCTGTGATTCTGAAATTCCTTGGTGGCTCTGCAGTCAGTTTAACAAGGGCCCAGATTTAGTGCTGCAGTTACTGAACTTACTAAGGACCAGAGCAAAGGTGTGAAAAGGATTTTCTGGGAGCAAGGCTGATTTGGACTGTTTGAGCTCAGTAGGGAGGAAGTGAATAGCAAGGGATATTAGAAAAAAAAGTTGAGCAAAAGAAATGAAAATCAACAAGAAGAGCAATGCCTCCACAGTTTTGTTACTCTGCAGAAATGCATTGGGATGGGATCTCGAAGAGGAGGAACACTGCTAAGTCTTCTATGTAAGGGTGGATGTATTTTTGCATGAGGAGAGCCGTCACAGAAATAATGTATAGATTTATTTTTTTAAAATGCAAGAAAGTGACACTTTGGTTGGTTGGTTGGTTGGTTGAAGCAAGTATTTTGCCTCCTTCTACTCTTTCAGCAGTATCCTGGGACAGATTTCTGCAGGGCAGGGAGAAGCAGGTGAGCAAAAAGAGCCTTGGGGACACAAGATCATCTCTGAGTTGTTTTGTGCTCTGCCTTCCCAAAGGCACAGTTGTTACCAGCATAGGAAAGGAGGTTCCTGAGTTAAGGGGGAGTTGTGTCCTGCTGCTGTCATCTTCTGAGATGAAAATTACCAGGAGGAAGATTTCTTAGTGCCGTTGTCATGGGGGCTGCATTTGGTCCGGTGGAAGAGGTTGGGGCCTGAGGTGCTGTGCTACTGCTGATGCCAGATGTGCCTGTCCTGGGAAACACCTTGCCAGCCCACGTTAGTGTTTGCTCTGATATTTGGCTGGTCCTGTTCCTTCTCACTAACAGAGTAATTCCCATGTCCTGCTGGAAAATGTCTCAGCTGCAAGGGGTGAAGCAGTGGCAATTGCACTGGCCGTGCCTGAGAACTCCTGATCTTCAGGCCTCTGGCACAAACCTGCCAGCTCCCACAGCTGTTCCTGCCAGACCCTAGGAGTGCATGGGAGGGATAGAGAATTTGACAAAAGCTGGCTCATTTGAATGCAGCTCTGAAAGCTCTGCTGCAACCTGGTTTTGTGTGATTCTCTACTTCCCAGGGGGAATCAACATTCAGCTTCCCAAACTGTATCTTACAGAAAACACAGGTACCAGGGAGAGTGCTAGGAAGCCTTTAAGGGCTGGGGTTGCTTTTCCTTTGAAAAGATTTTAAAGATGAGCATTTATAGCCCATCATTTCTAGTTCATGACAATCACTGCTGAACTGTTGCTAGAGGAATTGATAGATCCAAACTTCCTGTTTCAGGAAGGTAACCAACACAGGACTGATGGCCTTCGAAACAGTTTTACTGGCTCTTCAAATTGAGACCATGACTATAGCAAGTCATGGTTTGGACTCTATAAAAGGTCCCGTGGTTTCTCTGTGGTTAAGAAAGGTGAAGAATTGCCAGAGTCAAAGGGAAGACTTAACCCAGGATGCCCTGCAAGGTACCAAGTAATTGTGTCCAATTCAAGAAAACCCAATGTTTTCATCAGGACAATGTTTCAACTTCTAAGGAAAACCTTATTTCGGTATAGCAGGGAGACCATGCACAGAAAACCATTCTTTTCATGAATCATTTTCAGCCCACGAGCAACTGGGTTTGCATCCAGCCCTGGGGTCCTTAGCACAGTAAAGGTATGGACCTGTTGAAGCAAGTCCAGAGGAGAACTACAAGGATGCTCAGGGCTGGACCACTTCTCCTATGACGAAGACTGAGAGAGCTGAGGTTCAGGCTCTTACGGAGAGCTTAAGAGGGCTTATTAGAAAGATGGGAACAAATTTTTTTACCAGGGCCTGTAGTGATAGGACAAGGGTAACGTTTTTAATTTAAGAGAGAGTAGATTCAGACTGGATATAAGGAAGACTTTTTCACAATAAGGGTGGTGAAACACAAACAGGTTACTCAGAGAGGTGGTAGATAGCTCATTGCTGAAAAGATTCACAGGTCAGATGGGGCTCTGAGCAACCAAACTATTCCATGATTCTATGATTCTAACCACTTTCTCCCACCGGGATCAGAATTGTTAGTGCATTCTGAGCATGTATAACACAGCTGAGACAAATTAACTTTTTTCTTTAAACAAAAAATAGTATTTTGCAACTACGCATTTTGTGTAAGAATTACATTTTCCCCCAATGCCAAACAATATTTCTTAAATACAAAAATGCTACATGTCTTTTAACCTTTTAAAGCTGTATCACCTGCTGCTGAGATGTCCTGACCCAGTGGTGGCTGCAGGAAAGGAGAGCAGTGACAACAGCTTCCATGAGCTTTGTATATAGATCTGCAGGAATATTATGGTGATTCTGTTTCTCAGTTACAGTAAGAATTAAATCAGGGGCTTTTTCCCTGTAAAA
Organism: Dryoscopus gambensis; assembly: GCA_013389985.1. NCBI lineage: Eukaryota > Metazoa > Chordata > Aves > Passeriformes > Malaconotidae > Dryoscopus > Dryoscopus gambensis. Next base: position 85,733 of record WEIT01002041.1, on the reverse strand, counting down.
GGGAATATTGACCCTGTTTACTGTATACTGCTGTAGATATATAGAACTCTGCCAGTTTTGACTTCCATACATCTTGGGCTAGAAGTTCATCTGCCATCTTCATGGAAGAAACAATATATGTCAGCAGGCAGGTAGCTTATATAATGCTACTCCATAATTTGTTGTAATTTTCATCATAATTTTCAGTTGTTCAGTGTTGCAAGTGCTGTAAAAGAATCCCACTAGCAGTGCCAGCTGAATTAGCTGGTGACGCATGAGGAAAAGCAGACCACAGTGCAGCCAATGCATGTTTCTGATTGAGGCAAAAAAGCATTAAAAGACATGATATATCAGAGCTTTTTAGTAAAATATATGCTCTTCTAACAGAAGACAATTGTTTGAAGTATTTTTCTTTCTTTTTTTGACAAATTTGGTGTTGCTGACAAGACGAGAGCCTTTTTATGCCATTGTGAGAGGTGTCTGAGACAGTCACGTGGGCGCATGCACAGCCAGTGCCTAACAAAGCCCACAGTGCATCACTGACACCACATACAATGAAAGCTTGGTGTAACCACATTTTTGTTAACTCTGTGAAAACTCAGGAACATGGACAATGCAGGTCCCAGAGAGTTTCATATTAAAGTGAAATGTGATACAATAATTACATAGTACAGTTGACAAGCAAAAGATTTCAAGAAAAAAAAATCAATTTCATTTAAGAATGAGGGGAAAAATAATTATCTTATTTCAGCTCTCCTACTTTCCTGAACTTTATTTTCAGTGCTGCTGGTTTCCAGGCACATGAATGTGCCATAATAAAGCAGGGCAAGACAAAACCGATGTTAACCAGATACATTCAAACAAAAATATACGATTAAAAAGCAGTTGGAGAGTGATGGAAATTTTGCACTGCATGTTTTTCTTTCTAACTTGACAGACAAAAGGGAAGTGAGGTGAGGCAGCAGAGCACTGCAGGAGGCCTGCAGCCACCCCCAGCCACAGGGAGTGTGGGTACCTGCTGTGGAGGAAGACTGAACCAAGCAGCTGTGATTTCATCACTGACTCCCTCAGCATGGAAGGAGAGGTGTTGGGAGACCAAGTCCACTTGGAGACCACTGGGTTGTGGAGATCACTCCACCTAATGTGCACACCCAGCAGCCTAACAGACCAGGTTATATTCATGAAACCAGTACATATTCTCTACATTTCTATTACATATTCATTACATTTCCTGAACACATCCATATATGCTACTTGTACCTATGGACTAATTTGGACATGAGTAGGGGTCTTTTTGAGGGTCTTTGGTGGTTGTTTGGGAACATGCCATTCCCTAAATTTCCCTTTCATTGTTCCAGATCTTCTAACGGATCTTTTCTCCTTGAGAGTATCTCAAATATGTGGTCAGGTCATGAAGCACTTTTCTTATCATTCTTTGCTTTGGCACACTATCTTTGTTTTCAAAACTAAGTAACCTGCTAGTACATGTTAATCATTGATATAGGTAAATAAGGAAGCTCTAACAGGCACAAGAATCATTAGTCGCAGAAGTAGGGAGTTAACACAAAGCCACATTAATCTCTGGCATTTCTACTAAGCACTATATGGTACAAAAATAAGCTTTAACCACGGATATAGGGATCAAACACTATTGTGCTAAAGTTAAAAGAGTTTTCCAACATCTTCCCCCACTGCTGCATAGACTCCTTTTTAAAGAAATATAACTTGTCTGGTATCACTATCATGGAGGCTTGTTAGAGGATTATTTCTGTGTTGATAGCCATATCACATCTTCTTGTTGTCATAGGCCATATGAGCTTGAGTTTCCTGAGCTGGCCACACTGTGGCTTTTCTGTATGGCTGTGGACAAACAAAATCAAAACCAGAAAACCAAAGTAACAAAATTCCCTTTAGTTGCCTGGCTGCTACAGAGTATGAGGACGTTGGATAGTATAATAGCTACCTCCATGTAAGTGCTGGAAATGATCATTTAACTATTTAACTATTACTTTTGCTAAATAAGTGCTGATTCAGTGGTAAAATAGCACCAGTGGGGGATGGATTCTGGAAGAAAGAGCAGATCTCTGTGGTAGCCAGCAAAAGGATCTGGGTTTGGTGGGCAGGTTCTTTTCCCATGGGAAGGGAACCTCTGCCAGCTGCAGGAATGGTCATGCTGATTCCCACACCAGACCCGATTCACGTGTTACCCTGTGCATGCTCCATGGCCCAGGTGCGAGCAAAATGGGACAGCAGGTGACTGGCCGAAGGGGCTGGATCCAGGTGGGAGGAGAGCTGAGATGCAACAGGACTGTGAAAAATATGCAAAAGCAGCATATCATCAGCCACGCTAGAAGAATAAAAGAGATCCACTATAAGGCAGTCCTGAAAAATGAACTTTAGAAGATATAATGAGAAGTATGTTCAACAACATGAAAAAAGGTCACCGGGAGGATAACCAGTCTCTGCAAAATGAGCAGAGAAGAACTTGTTTAAATTTGAAAACCTAAGCAATGTCCCCCAGGGGAGATGTAAAATACTTTGGACTGTGGGATGTCTCATGTGGTTTTTCTGCATAAGAGACTTTGTACACAATGTTTTTTGAGGGCGGTGAGAGATTTGGGGAAGGCCTAAGCATACCTTGTTTTTGCCAAGTGGAAAAGAGGCCACTAGGACAGACTGTCTCTGCATCACAGAAGAAAACAAGCAACGGAGAGAGGAGCAACATGCTGTGGAGCAGGGCTTCACAAAGAAGAAACTGAGGTGCTGTGATTCAGATTGATTGGGCGTTTTTTTCCCTCAGGAAGGGGAATCACCTGGATTTCAGCAAAGCTGGAGAAGATTTGGTTCAGAAGATTAGTTAAATTGACTGAGCCAGAGGTGTAGCTTGGAAAGGTGCAGATGGATGCAGGGTACAAGGGCAGGGGGATGTCTGTTCCTCACCACTGTGCCACACCATGTACTTGGCCATCAGCTTTCATTTGGACCTGCTACTGTGAGGCTATTCTAAATATGCTAAATAAAAAAAATCAAGACAAAATCCCCAGCCCTGAGGCACCAGGAAAACAGTGTCCACAGTGCCCCAAGCCAGCCCCACTTCATTCAGAGGTGGGTTGCAGAGCTCATAGCAAAGCAGTGTGAACATGACAAGTAATGATAACTAAGTGTTAAGTAGCAGAGGAGCAGAAATGTCCAGGCTAAACCTCCGGCTGGGATTTCTTTTGAGCTTGGGCTTCCTCACCCTATTTCCATCTGGAAGCTCTTGGAGCAACACAAGGCAAACAGGCTGTGGTACCAGTCCTGTGGGCTGGAGGTGGCTGAAACCCTCCTTTCCTGTCCCGCAGCAGGGAGAGCTGCCTGCCCTCCAGTGCCAGCAGCAGCCTCCCTGCCCCTCCACTGGCCTCAGGAGCCCTCGGCACAAACCTGTCTGTGGTTCAGCTCTAGCTAAACTGTTTTGCTCAGCTTCAGACAGCACCTCGCTACCTTTTATTTTCACCTTGGTTTGATATGCAGATCTCTTGAAAGATAGCAAAAAGAAAGGGCTAAACCAAGAAAGATCTGGTTCAGTTGCTCATATCACTCAATAAGGACATAAAAACTATTTTCATGTTGTTATCAGCATACCATCTGTAACGAAATTGACCCACTAAGATGCAGTTTTGCTTTATTGTATCTTGATTTCTTTCCTAAGCAATACATCAGTGTTGTATTACCTATTACAAACCTAGAGAAAAAGATCTAATCAGTAGCCTTCAACCTTTTGATATTTATCCTCATCATACTTTACCAGTGTGCCAAGAAAGAAAATAAACACTACTAAACAGTGATAGTGCATAAAGTATGGAGCTGATACTGTATTAAATCAGGTTGTCTTCAGTGGTGTCCTATAGTTCTGTGAAAGAAAGTTCTTGCTCACTGGTTTAGCCGGTCACTTTATTTTAAACACATCAGGACATTTTTTTTGGAAGATGGAGATTTCTATCGAGCGGCATTGGCCAGACTCCAGATTTCTTCTATTCATTGAGAGCTATAACAGTACTGAACACATAGCTGTGAGTGTGAAAGCAATGTTCACCCCTGCATTTTTGTTTCTGTTCAGTCCTCTTGTCCTTTTAGACAGCATAATAGAAGTGCTGCAGTAAGCAGGGTCAAGTAGGATATGCCAGTGAGAAATGTTAAAATGAGACTATAGGCTGCGATTATGGGCTCTAATGTGTGATGAATCCTTTTTAATCACATGATATGAACTAATGTCACCATTTATTATAAAACAACAAAGTGTTCAGCTACAGGAGGAATAGAATGGATGACAACTGCATTTTTCAATGTTTTGTTTAAGCAAGTACAGTGTGATCTCTTTAGATAACTAGGAAAAACTGAAGTTAAAATAAGTGCAAGTATTTCCAGATGGTTTTGGTTAGAACAAGTGTCTTTTCAGGACACGAGGATTTATCCCCTGGAAAGGGGATATGCAGTCAGTATCCACCTGCATGTCTGAGCTCAAGTGAAAACTAAGCTTGGTTATTATGCTAAAAAAAATTTTAAAATTTAATTCAAGATGTGTTTTTAAAAATGTAAATACAAAAAATTTAACTGCAATTCTGTCCTAAAATTATTTCTAATGGTTATTTAAATATAATTTTCTTAGGTGATAGACTTTGTTTCATGCCAAAATGTCAGAGGAAAAGTCTGAAAATACTGTCAATTTTGACACATCTTCAACTGTCCGTCCAATCTTCCAGGTACATATATTACAAAATATTTCTAGTGTTCAAGACAGTCAAAAAGAATTGTACCTGAAGAGAACATGGTGAGGCATGCCAGGGCCTTATCATCACTCAGAAATCATGGTTACAACACTGTTACCAAAGCGGAGGCCAGTTTGCCCCGCCACCCCGGATCTTTTGCTCCAGATCATAGAGCTGATTTGCTGAACGTATCCTGCTTTCTATAACTTGTTCAGTTCATTTCTTATCTAGTTTAATTCATAGGACTAGGAAAGATCAGTAGCTCCTGGCAGGGGGTAGTGGGAGTATCAGTGGGAAACATTCATTTCACTCAAATATCCAGCAGCCAGGTAAACTTATTTGATAATCAAACTGGGGGCAGGGTCTCTCTGGTTGGCCTTTTAAACTGTTTGGAAGTCCTGACTGGAAGCACAAAAGCATTGCTATAATTCCCTCTGCCTTCAGACACCCCAAATCAGACTGTCATGCCTCCCCTCTGCACTGCACAGCCCTGATTCCTCAGCTTTCTGGAGCAGGAACCTGCACTGCTCATCTCCTCACCCTGCTCCCTAATAATCAGATTTTCACTGAATGTTGCTATAAAGCTACTGACGTCCCCGAGACTGGCCTCCCATGACCCTGTGTATCACTGGAACCTCAGCACCAGGACATTACTGGTTTCACATGTTGTCGTGGTTTGACACTGGCCCAACGCCAGGCACCCACAAGAGTCGCTCGCTCACCCTCCCCTACCACAGCTGGGCAAAGGGAGGGAAAAGAGGAAAAAAGGGTTAACGGAGGCTTCATGGGTGAGATAAGGAGAGCGGGAGAAATATTTCAAGGGCAAAACAGGCTCAGCCTTGGTTGCTAAGTAAAATTTATTACTAACAGAATCAGAGGAGGGTAATGAGAAGTAAAATAAGCCCTTAAAACCCCCTTCCCCCCCCAGCCCCTCCCTCCTTCCCACCGACAACACAGGGAGGCAGGGCAGGGGGGTTTGGTCAGTCCATCACCAGGATTTTCTTCTGCTGCTCCGGGAGAAGAGTCTTTCCTTGTGAGGCCGTGGGGTCCCTCCCACACAAGACAGTTCTCCGTGAACTTCCCAGTGTGGGCCCACTCTCACGAGCAGCAGCCAAACCGCACCTGCTGCAGCGTGAGTCCCTCCCACAGGCACACAGTCCTCCCAAAACTGCTGCGCCGTGGGTCTCTCCCCACAGGGTGCAGTCCTCCAAGGACAGGCTGCTCCAGCCTGGAAGCAGGGCCCTCTCTCTCCACTGGGTCTTCCACTGGATCACAGCCTCCTCCAGGCATCCACCCGCTCCGGTGTGGGCACCTTCCCCAGGGGCTGCGGGTGGATCTCTGCATTCCTCATGGACCCATGGGCTGCAGGGGGACAACCTGCTTCACCATGGTCTTCACCATGGCCTGCAGAGGAATCTTGGCTCTGGTGCCTGGAGCACCTCCTCCCCCTCCTTCTCCACTGACATTGGTGTCCCCATGTTGTTTTCCCTCACATGTTCCCACCTCTTCCTCTTCTCTGACTAGAAGCCAAAACCCATGACTTCGTTTTGATTTTCTTCTTAAATATGTCATCACAGAGGTGTTACTAACCTCTTTCATTGGCCCAGTTCTGGCCAGCAGCGTGTCCATCTTCAGAGCCATGAGCCATTGGCTCTGCTGGACATGGTGGGAAGCTTCCAGCAGCTTCTCACAGGAGCCGTCTTTGCAGCCCCCCTGCTACCCAGAACCAGGCCGTGCCAAACCAATACACAGGTTTAAAGTGCAAAAAGTGGCAAAAAAATCTTTGTGACTTCTGTAAAATAGTTTTGTAGGAAATGGTTTAGAAGTATATGAACCAGGAGATTTAAATTTGGAAGAGGTGTACCATGGTGGAGTGTCTTATGGGGAACAACACTGCAGTGACAGAGAGTTTCTTCCATTTCCAGATCTTCAGTTTCATGAATGAGAGCATGTCACCATTCCTGCACTAACCCTTTCTTAGTGTGCGGCCACATTTTTAGTTTTTGAAAGAAAGCTCTGCCTACTATTGTCTGGCTTTTTTGTTACAGGATCTTTGCTGATAGATGATATAAGCATTGTCAGAGATTGTTCTGTTTCACAGCCTTTCACAGAGTCACAGGAAGGTTTGAAGTGACCTCCAGAGACCACCTGGTTCAACCTTCTCTTCCAGCAGGGCCACGTAGAGCTGATAGCCTGAAACCATGCCCAGATGACTGTTGTAAATCTCCACATGGTAGAAACCTCATAACCCCTCTCAGCAGCCTTTGTCAGTGCTCGATCACCCTCACAGTAAAAAAAGTGTTTCCCAATGTTCAGAGAAAACTTCCTGTGTTTCAGTTTGTGCTTGTTGCCTCTTCTGTCTCTGGGAAGACTCTGGCTTCATCTGCTTTGTACCTTCCCCTAAGGTATTTATATATATTGATAAAATCCCTCAGAGCCTTCTCCAGGCTGAGCAGGCCCCACCTCTCTCAGCTTTTCCTCCTAGAAGAGATGCTTCCATGCCTTCATCATCTTTGTGGCCCCTTGTTGGACTCTCTCCAGTAACTCCATGTCTATCTTGTACAGGGGTGCCCAACACTGGAATCAGCACTCTGGGTGTGGCCTCACCAGGACTGAGTGGAGGGAAAGGATCCCCTCCTGTGGCCTGCTGACAGTGCTCTGCCTAACACAGTCCAGGATAACATCAGGTTTCCTTGCTGAGAGGGCCCACTGCTGGCTCATGTTCAACCCAGTCTACCACCATCCCAGGTCTTTTTCTGCCAAACTACTTTCCAGCTGTCTGGTCCCCAACATACACTGGTACCTGGGATTGTCCCTCCTCAGGTGCAGGACTTGGCACTTCTCCTTGTTGAACTTCATGACATTCTTGCTGGCCTGTTTCTCCAGCCTGTCAAGGTTCCTCTGGATGGCAGAAAACCCAGTGGTTTATCAGCCACTTCTCCCAGTTTGGTGTAATCTGCAAACCTGGGAATACATAACGCTGTTGTTCTCTGGGTTACACCACTAGTCACACCACTAGTTATTGGCCTTCAACTAGATTTTGTCCCTCTGGTCAACACCCTCTGGGTGCAGTTTTCATGCAGTTTTCAGTCCACCTCACTGTCTGCAGATTCAGACAGTGTCGGAAACCCTACTGAAGTCTAGGTAGGCAACATCCACTGCTCCATGCCCCTCCTAACAAGCCACTCATCTCATCATAAAAGTTTGTCAAGTGGTCAATCCTAACTTCCTGTGAAAGCTATGATCTTTTTGTTGCAGCAGACAAGGTGGGCTGACATCATCAGAAAAAAGTTTCTTTTTTCTTGCTTACATACTTCTGCTGACTCCTGCTATTCCAAGCCTGTTGAAGAGCTGTAAATAAACCAAATCAAACCAGTGTATAACTGGGTGTTCTGCAGCACTGTCTTTCCTGCCAAGTGAAGCATAAGACTGACAAAATAATTATGAGTAACACAGCTGCACCTCAGTGTCCTCTCACATGCAAGCTTTACAAATGCACATTAAGAGAATTATAAGGTTTAAGCTTTTCTAATCTGAGAATTCAGGACAGAACATGAGAGTGAGAAGGAAAGGGAAAAAGCAATAATTCTGCAGTGAAAGACAGTGAATAACTCAGCTCAGGTTGGACAGGGAGCCAGTAGCAAAGCTGGAGCCTAAACCTTTGTCTGAGCCTTTCTCTAGTTCCACAACAGTAAAATCCTTCTTATGTCGATTTTATATGGAAAATTTCCCCTAAGTTCTTGCTGTCTTTTACGCTGACTACAATCAAATACTTTTAAGAGTATATTTACAAAGTTTGCAACTAATTAGCATTCATGTGTCCCAGAATTCACAGAGGAAATCATTACATCAAGTTAGCATGCGAAATCTCTGAAATCCAAGAGAACTACTGTGTTCCCTGGAGACAGGGAAGTGCAGACAGGATGTCTATGGTGAAACAGGAGTTACTAGAGAAGACAGACACGGACCTGGCTGCACATCAGAAAATCTGTAACTCTGCAGCCAGGAAATATGATTCACATGTTAGCTATGTATCACTGGCCTTTTTTTATACAGGCTTTTTCTTGATGGGGACCCCTTCTACCATTATTTCATGAATACCCGGCAAGAGCATGGTGCAACATTCTGCACTTGAGGGACAAGCCTGCAAAAAGCATGGGTGCCATGAAGAACGTGGCCGTGCCCACAGTACTTTCTCTGCTTCATTGATTTCTGCCTCCTTTATAGTGATGACAGCAATGCGAGTTCAAAATGTGGCTTCAGATCAGAAACATTTTCACACAACTCTGCTAGAAGGAAAGGGAAATTAAGGTCAACAAGAAAGGAATACTAGTGCGTGTTATCAGAAATCACGTCCACAGTTTCCCATATCCTGGAGTTGCATGATTTACTGCTGAACTGAAGGCAATACTGCTAGAACATTGCAATACAGTGCCCCATCTAAATGGTCAACATGGAAATTTTTTTGTGTTTGAAAACATAAAATTGGAAAGGCCTAAAGGAGCTAAAGGGAAGATCAAAGGACAAAAAAAATTCCCTGAAAACCTCAAAGTTCATTTAGAGTGGAACAACAGTTTGTTCTTCATTGCATAATCAGCATGCAACATTTTCTTCCTGCAGAGCTCCCAGGAGAATTTATGTCCAAGCAAGGTGTTGCCCTCTGAAGCTGGAGGAAGGGAAATGTCAGAGCACACCTGGTGATTTATCCTTGTTACCTCCTCAAGAGCAAGAATTATGTTTTCCATGTGAGCAGAAGCTTACAAACCCGAATACTCCATCTCTTGATCATTCAGCAGTAGGCACTTTTTGCCCCAGCACAGGCTTCTCAGAGAAAAGCATTTTACTGCTCTGTAGGTAGCTTCACATAATGTCCTTAGAGTGACCATGGCCCTCACATCCAGCTGGTTTGCTCTTGGCTGCTCTATTCTGCTGATGTTGGATGGGGACATTACGTGGTATCAGTGTCTTTTAAACCTCTGACCTTCGTGAAACAGTGATTAACAAAAGCAGTATGAACAGTTTAAATGGCAGGAAGGATGCCTGTAGAGCCTCATAACTAAGGCAAAGCACTAACACTGTGATCGCTGCATGACAGCAAGCAAACAAATGAGCCAGAAATGTGAATTATTTATTTGACAAATATGACCTAGGAAAAGGATTGCTCCTATTTCTCCTAAAGGGTACTGATGTCTGATACCCTTGTGTGGGAGCTGGGTGGGTTTCCTGCCCATGGCTCACCAACTATGGGGAACCCCTGATGTCTCTGCCCTAAGTTAGGAAAGCACTTGCTAGAGAAAAAGACAGGAGAAATAAAGAGTTTGTCATGCAACAGCGAATCAGAGACTGAGGAGTAAATCGCTGTCTGGAAACACCACTATCTCCTCGCTGGCTACTGGATGAGCCTGCTTGAACGGGATGGACCAGCTGTGAGCCACTTCGGCAACCAGCGCTGGATGGGATGTGTTCCTCCCTGCACACAGGAATATGGAGTGTGGGAGTTAGACGTGTGACCTGAGGACTAGACTTTCATTTGTTTGTGCCCTGAAACAGGTTTGTCTGTTGTAGCTGGGCCTTTAGAAAGCTACCTGCAATTCCCCAGTCCAGTCATCCTCTGCCTTTTGTGAGCTGCTTTGGGCTTTACTGACAACTGTTCTTGGACTTCAGAGAGAGCCCTTCAGAAGTCATAGCATGCATGATCAGCTCTCTGGGGAGGGAGGAATAAAGCACACAAAATTTCCAGGAAAGGGGCTATTGTTGTTCCTTGCCATTTTCTGAGAAAAGTAGGAGCCTAGCAGGCCATATGGGTCCATAGACACACAAAACCGTAAATGTCAGGCAGAGTTATGGCTGTATTTCTGAGGTGTGAAAAGATGAACAACACAGACTTCTGGTTTGTGTAAATGGAAAAGCCAGGTAGGACCAGAACTAGACAGAATAATTACTTTTCCCAGCAAAGGAAGGTTTGTTCAGGTCTCCAGCAGGTAGGTTCTTCTGAAATTCAGAATAATTCTTTATTTTCTTGGCAACATGAATACACATAAAGCATGAGAAATAATAGAAGGACAAATCAAGAGTGTGGAAATACATCTTTTGGCTGTATTTTAAAAGCAGTTTTACTCTTTTGGGATATAATTTTTCAGTTTGATCCCAGTCTTGCGGAAATGTGAGGAAGCCTTTAAGATTTCTGGATCAAACCCATAAACTGGAAAGCTATTTGCCATCTTAAAGATAATTCACCGATGTCTGCTAACGTACCTGTTCAACATGTGCTACTGGGACAGTGTTCACTATATATGCCTTCTTTATGGTTATATCCCATTTTGAAACCTTTCCATAAGGAAGCATCCGCCAGTGGGGGGAGGGAGAGGAAGGGGTATAATTTTAGAAAGACTTTGCAGATACCTGGATTTTCAAACACATGGCTCCTATGCAGATAACTTGTGAAAGGAGAATCAGAAGCAGGGACTTCGCATCACTCACATTTTTGCCATATCGGGTTATTTCACACTAAATTAATTCTTCCTGAAATTGTCTGTCTCTGTTCATTCTGTAAAGTATTGTGGGGCTTATACAAATAAAAATTCTAGCAAATTTAATCCAAGCTCAAATACTACTAGCAAATTAACTTTTTCTTTTGTTTTTTTCTTCTTGGCAAAGCAAAGACAGTGGTATTTATAATAAAATCTCTGAGAAGATGGATCCTCTGCAAAAGCTACATAGATTATTGAATTGAAAAATATGTTGATCATGGCAAGGCCCGAGACTTCGTTGCCTGCTTACAATATTCTGATTCTCTGACCACAGGGTCATCTTTTTCTGAATGGGGGTTGTTGAAGTGACTCTAAAATGCCTCCACTCAGGCTGCGGCAGGATGGAGGCACAGAAACCCTACAACAGCTGTGTGTGGCCTTGTGGGCTTCTTCAAGCAAAAATGAATTTAGGGAGTTGTTTGGGGGTTGTCATTACAGAGTGTATTAAGGAAAGAAACCAGCAAAAACTCAACTGAGAAACTGAAATTTACCAGCAGTTTAGAAAAAGGGGACCAGGTTTATTTTCTCAGAAAACAATTGTGGACTGAGGTTTTCTTTTGTTCCTCACTTACTTTGTCTGAGTAAGTTATTACTTGTAAGTTTAAAATGGCAATAACTTTTTCCATTCTAAAGTACCTTTCTGGCAGCAGATATCCTGTGTACAGACTATGAACAAAAAGATGGTAGTGTTGGTGTTCAAGTAAATTAGTGCCAAGTGCCAGGACGGCCTGTGCTAATTGCCCTAACGATGTTGTTTGCTTTGTCTCTAGCAGTTTTAGACATTCATTTTACAACCTGCATGAGGCCAATGTAGTAAACACAACAGTGTCAAATGAGATTTAGGTATGAAAATGATAAAATGCTACAACCTCCTACTTTTTATCTCATTTGAATAACTTTTTATTTTCTCTAAAAGTAAAGCTGAAAGAAACAGCTTATTTTCTGGGCAGTAGCTGCAACATAACTTCCCAAACTCATGTGCTGGCATCCAGCTTGTCATCTGTTCTATCTTTACATCTCTCATCGCTGCATCTTTTCAATGTCTTTGCATCTCTTGGTCTTTGCATCATCCATCCTTGTATCCCTCAGCCTCTCTTGGTGTTCTAGTTTAACATCAGGCTGTAGCTGCAGCACACCAGTCAGATCTGCGCAGCATCTACTGCTGGTTTGTTCTGGGAGAAATCATCTCCAATCCGCCTCTGTGTGGCACAGCATCAAAGGAAACGTATTTTACCATCTGAATCCAGAGCCAAAGTAACTTCCCAACAAGGTACTAAAACATTTCAGCCTTCTCTTTATTTTAACAATTTTCCCTCAAGTGTCCTGTCAAAGCTGAAAGTTGCTGGGAACCGTTCTCAGTTGCCTACTGGGAACAGCAATTTGATGATGCTGAAGTCTTCTTTAACAGACCAGAAGCATCCTCTTCCATCCACACCAGTTCAGAGTACTTCCAGCTGGGATCTCAAGTGTCAGCATAACAGAGGAGAAAGGGTGAAGGACTGAGTGTTGTTGCACTTTCACTGCTTGACCTCATCACTAGCACTGTCAACAAGTTGTCAACATCTACACAGTACTGGGGAGATGAACAGCTGGGCACTATTTTTGTTGCTGCAGGCTGGACAGAGTCACCTCCACAGCCCAGAGGCTGCCAGTCCCCCAGTACCATCCTGTCCAAGGTCTAGTTCATGTCCAAGCCTACTCCAAAGCACTTGTTCTCCACTTTCTGAGATCCTCCAAAAACAGATGACAGTCTGCAATTGCTTTCTAAAATCATCTGTAGGTAGATATTTCCCACTGAAAGATTCTGGGGCAGCATTAATAGGATCTGAAAGACAGGCTAAGAATGCAGAATCAATGAAACATTATTAAAATAGTTGTCTTGATCTTGAAATACATTTTCAGCAGTAACTTCCTGAGACATTACCATAAACTCCTTTTGCCTGTGTCAGGTCTCCCAGTTTCATGAAGCCATTGCACTTGGATTTTATGCTAGACATAGGGATTCCTCAAAAATAAGACCTCCCTTCTTGACAGAGCCCACAAAATGCAGTCTTTCAAAATGTGGGAAGTTTCTTGCTGTTTTCTGGTGCATGAAACAACAGTTAACACAGATAACCAGTAACACACGGAGTTTCCTCCTCAGCATGGACAAAAGGAGCCTGGAGAAGCACAAGTTTGCCTCTCAGCTCATTTTGCCATGTGGCACCTTCCCCCTCAGTCACATTTTTGTGCTCTTTGTTACGCTGAACATCCATTGCTCATGGAAGGTCTTCAAATTCTTCCTCAGTTTGGAGTTTCTCTCTAAAATTACCCTGCTCATATCTTAGGGACTTGTTGACACATAATTCATATAAAAGATGACTATGTTAATTTTCATGGAATGATATGGCACACTTCAAGATGTCTGTAGCTAGTTAGTGAAGCTGTAGACACATGGCAGGGATTTTTAGAGCTGTAGTAAGGGATGAAGTGATATACAGAATCAGCAGCGTTCTGATTAGAAATAATTTTTTTTTCATAGACCGTTTTCTGCCAGACTTGTATTTTGCCCATCGTATTCAATTAAAATGACATTTGCTTAATTTGAAGTATTATTGTACGTTTGCATATAAGAGAAAGCTTATACTAATTACCACAGTCCATTCTTAAAAAATTCTGCATCCTTTCCCATGACGGAAAGTATCTCTGTACTACATAAAGCTTCTCATCTGCACGTGGGAAAGCACTTCTAAAGGCAGATGAATGTCATGGATCATTCATCTAAGGGAGGTAAGGGAGGTACTGGTCAGTGACAGGACTTCCTCAAGGTTAACATGAAGGCATTGCTAAGAGAAGTGAGGCTTCATAGCTGTTGGATTAACACCGAGCACAAAGCACTAAAATACTAGGGAATCATTTTGGAGAGAAGTCAGGCACTACACTTATTTCATAAGAAGGGCAGTAAGTGCCAAAGCTTGCCTGCAGTGTGAATCTAGTCGTGGCAGGAGGTCATTTTTAGAAAAGATTACTCCAGCCAGGGTAGTGACCTTCAGAAACATTGGGTTGACATGCGCCAACAGTTTGCAATTCCTTGCCATAGGATATGAACTCAGACATACAGGAAAATGTTTAGCCAAGTCAACAGTCAGTTGGATTTGTGATACTCAAAATGTGCTTTTCTGGCTTGGTGTCCTGTTCTTTGCAGTCTTTCTTTACACAGAGCAGCTGAGCTTGCAGGAGAAAGGGACGTGAAGCTGATTATGCTTCCCAGGCCCACTTCACTGTGTCATTCACGCCTATCTCCGAGCAGCACAGTGATAACACAGTGCTCCGTACAGAAGGGAAAATAGCTGCCTGGTGACTACTATTTTATATTTAACCCTTTAGCTCTTCTCTTTGGTATTATCCATGTTTGGTGCATGCATAAGGACAGCCAATAAATTCACTTTGATGCTAATAGACAGAATTTCATTTCTTTCATGTAAAAATTAGGCATCTTAGCCTGGAAAGCAGAGCTTGAAAAATTCAATTGACCGATGATGGCCAAAAGACCATCTCACTAGCCAAGGGCTGAATGGAGGGCTCTGTCTGCAACATCAAAAAGGAATAAAATCCTGATTGAGGAGAGCGGCTGGAACTCCCTGCAGGCAAAAGTTTTCATTCTCTGCCAGTAGCTGAAAACAGTTAAATATAAGCAAGTTCCCTGTGCATATCACAGATAGTAATTTGTTATTTTTCTAGTACAAAATGTTTATAAGTCAAACATGGATGTATTCTGCAAGCCTACCCCTTTTGGTCCGGGGAGGTAGTAAGATATCCACTGATCTGTTCTGTGACCACTGAGGGGGAAAATGCAGAAAGACCCAGCATACAGTTAGAAGAAACTCTAGCCAGAGACACTATGGCACAGGGGTTCAGTGCAACAGGGCTCCTGCTGCAGGCAGGTAAGCATCCTGAAGTGAGCAGATTCCAGAGTATGGAGGTGTGTCAACACTGTTGACTGCAGCAGAACGGAGAGATGGCTCAGAAAATGAAATAAAATAACCTAAAGACTAGAACCAGAACAACAGTCAATTTAAGGACTCAGTGTTTAATGAAAGTTTTCATTCAAGGGAAAGAAATATTTCTGAGCCATGAAGAAGGCAAAATACACTTTCACTCTGCCATGTCAGGGTGATAGTAGCCAATCTTATCAGGAAAAAATATTTTATTTTTACAGGCAAACTGCTCCGTTTGTCCTTGGAATCTGTCCCAGAATCAAGCAGGTTTCTGTGTCTGGATCTCTTCGTCATGTATGTTTATCTGTGAGATACTTGATATGCATAGCCCTGCTTCATTTTTCATGGCTGGCCTTATAGAGCGCAATCCAAGCACCTCTCAAGTTTTCACCTTTTAAGACAGTTATCTTTCAAACTATATTTTAAGTGTGTCTCAAGAAATTGACTATGAAATTCTGCTTAAAATTATGCTAAGGGAAGGTTCACAGTAGCATTAACTAAATCAATATGTAAGCATATTTACATGAAGTCTAGTTCTAGACAAAGGCTGAGTAGCACCTGCTTCTATGTGAAACTGATCTCTCAGTTTTCTAAGTTACTCATATTTTCAAGTTGATAAGCAGATTTAAAGCAGGGATTTCAAGAAGCTGGAGATAATTTAGAAGCAGAAATCAGCACTGACTTTCACCAGAACATGGAAACCATCATTATCCTGAAAACTTCTTGTTGGGCCTTCACAGGGTCTAAATTTGGCAACTGAGTCAGCAGAAGAGATTGTTTAACTTCTGTTACAGAGCTAATGGTGCCAACTCACCCTGGTGAGCGAGACTTAGAAACAAAATATTATACAGAAAAACCCTTATAATATACCCCTGTGTATTATTCACAGTGTAGGCAGCGCTCAGCTGTAAAAATGTAGAGACACCTCCACAGAAAATGTGAACCCAGATAAAGCCCGTAAGTGACAAAATGAATGGTTTAGTAATATAAAATGCTTGGAAGTGAAGGTCATAAGCTGTCTGAGCTGTAACTGATGACCATCTTCAAAATTATGTATCTAGCCGGCTGAAGATTTAGCTTTGAAAGTCCTCTGAGAATCTGTGATAGCCTCAAGGAGACAATAGTTAAATTTGTAAGAAGTTTCACCAAAATCTGTGGTCTGTAAAGAGAAGAGTGGGACACTAACAAGAGGGACCCATGAAACTCATACAAAGAGATGACTCCTTGAAAGGAAATGTGGAAGACTTACTAGCAAAGTAAGCAGAGGTTAAGGAGAAAAAAGACTTCAGAAAGAAAGAAGCACAAAATTTCTAGAAGAGAATGGCTCCTGAGGGGCTGAAGAGTGTAAGCAGGAAGGAACAACTTTGGGCTTTGGCCAGGAGGAAGGCATTACAGGCAGTGTGATGTGTGTGATGAGTTAGCAGTAGGGAAGAAAAACAGAGTGGAGGGAGGCAAGAGTGGGACAGAAAAAAAATACAATTACAGGAACAAATTCTGAACTGCAGTGATTGAACTTCAAGGTACAGGAAAGTGGGTGACAGACATCAAAGTATAGACCCAAAGGTTTTCTTTTTTTTACAGGGTGGAATGTGCTAAAGCTTGTTGTGTATAGGGAAAGAGCTGGAGGATAGGCAAACAGACTAAGAGAATAGGTTGAGATGGAGAGAGGAAGAATAATAAATTGGGCACGAGAGGACAGGAGACCATATGTGCTAATGGAATTACTAGGAGAGAGCAGAAGACAAACTACATTTTTTGATGGCTGTTGAGTAGAAGAAAAAGAAATATAAGCTGGATAATGGGGGAAGCTGGGCTATATTCTGCAGGGACCGGTAAGATCATTCATGAGAAAAAAAGAAATCTGATGTAAGGACAGTTCGAGAAGTGAGCCAAAAGACTCATAGAAAGGTGAGATATTTATCTGGAAGAATGAGGAGTTACATGGAGGGGAAGAATGAGGGGAATGTTGCAGCCGACAGTGACATTTTTAGAGATGAATTGGGTATTGCAGAGACAGCAGGAGAAGATGGGGAAGAGACAGATACATCACAAAGTAGTGAAGATGAGTGTCAGGCAGAAAGGACCGAAATGGGAATGGCTATGGTGCTCACCAGCATAAATAGAAAAGGATAAGGATGTGGGAGCTGAGCTGTTAGAGTGAAGGTAGAAGAGCAGCAGACAAGGGAAGAATTGTAAAGGGATGAGACTGCAGAGTATGTGTGGACAGGAAAGGGAGGAGAAAGAAGCACAGAGTTACAGCAAGAGTCAAAAAGAATAGCCTAGATAAGGTTTCTAAAGAAGTCTGTCAGTGTGACATTTTCAGCTGTTCTTGTGAAGCCAGGAGGCAGTGACCTCTGCCTCTGGCGGGACTGAGCAGGCTGGGAACATCCTCAGCTGTGTTGATGTGATCCTCTATGGGCTTCTCAGCAGCCTCACCCAGAATCTCAGTCCAGCCCCAGTACTGGTTGCTTCTCTTAAATGAGACTTTTATAACCTCTTGACACATGATACAATCTTAGGAAAATCAAACCAGTAAAAGCCCTTCTGCACTGTGGAAAGCAGTACTACTATTAAAATATTCCTTTGTAGATGTAAAAATGAGGACGTGATCTGGTTAAATTTAAAATTGATGAGTTAGGGGCCGAGACTGAGAAATAAGTTCCCTTTTTCTGAACACTACATTTAATAATGAATTAGTCAGCAATTATGTAGATCCCATAACTATATAACATAGCTCCTACTGTCAGTGTTCTAGCGACTGCCTAAAAATTCCCTAACTGGGGGTGAGGTACTTTGTACCAACAAAACTGGACTGCAGTCCTTCTGGAAGTTGGTTCCAATCAATCTTCTACATCCTCCACCTCTTCCTTAGTAGGGTTTTACTTCCTAATACTTAGCATGGTACTTCAAACATCACCTTTTTTCACTTCACCTCAGGCTTTTCACAAAGGCCTGATATTGAGCAGAAAGTCACTGCAGACAATATACCAACAATATACCAACCTCAAGCGTCTGGCTTGCAGGACACCTCCAGTCTCATGGTATCGATAGAAACCAGCACAGCACCAGACACAGCACATCAGTCTTTGTCCATGCTCTTCAGAACAAGTGTCCTGATCACCGCCAGTGCCTTGTTCACTCTCTGCATTACGGTCTCCTTACTTCTGCTGGTATTTACCTGAGACCCATCACAGAGACAGTGCCCCCAGCATGAGTGGTAAGAAGTCCCTCAGCCACCCTGCCCACAGTGGCTGGTTGAAACAGGGACAGGATTTTACATCTCGTTCCAGGATGCCAAGGAGTAAGACACTAAGGGAAAAAGGTTTAGCAATGCAAAATCTTAATGCTTATCACCCTGGGATCTTTGGCTCTCTTTACAGATCAAGTACACTGTGTTTGCCCAGTGACCTCAGTGCCTAGACTGCCACTGCCGGCACCCAGAACTGGCACCAAGGCTAAAAAGTCCACAAACCCAGTCTCCAGAAGGCTCTGACATTTCATTAGGTGAATAACAAACTAACTCTGACCCCACAGCCAGCAGTATCAGAACTTCCCAGGATCTCTGGACAGCAACACATCTCCTGGTTGTATTTCTTAATGGATTTCTACAGAACTACCAACTGCAGCCACTAAAAGTAGTCCCCCAAGCTTTATGGCATGTTGTCTCTGTCCCTGACAGTGGGGTTCTTTCCACTGAAGAGAGCACTCAAAGAATCAACCCTCTTTAGCACACCCTGGTTATTGCCCAGCCAAGCTCTAAATGTGTGGACAATATTGTTCAGAACCCCCAAGAATCATCAGTACTTTAATTCCTGCCTAAATTCCAGGTTGTCACTGTAGCCATGCAGGAGAAAAATCTGCCAAGCTGCTGACATGTCAGAGGCTGGAATGCAGCTCAGTCCAAACATGTCAGTGCAGTGAGGCCATAAACCTGACTGCAAGCAGGGTTGCAAATTGCAAGAAAATATTGTCTGACATTGCAAAGATGAGACTAACCCTTGAGCAAGATTATCTCAGGGTACTGAAAAGTTAATAGTACTTTAAAAAAAAGGGGGTGTGAGCAAGTTACTTGAACAGATCTGCTGGACGACAGACACTGTGGTTGCCACTCTAATTGTACAAAAAGCATCACAAGCAGCAACTTTTTAAAACTCTGACAAAGACTAACTTCCTTTCTCTCTGCCATTGACAGTTGCCCTGAGATCCCTGGTTATTTATAAACCATGCTGCTGTAGGAAACCCTATAAATATCCAGAGCGATAAGCATGCCCTTATTATTCTTAGAGTGGACAACTAAGTGAAAATGGAAATCACCCTCAGCCTACTGGAACTTCTGCAGTCACATCCTCTGTCCCCACCCCATCAAGCTAAAAGCAGCATTGCCAGCTCTGGACTTGACCTTACTGTCATAGTCAGCTCTTTGGTCATACCTCAATCTCTGTATCTGATAAGGTCACAGCTGGGTATCTGACCACCACATACAGTCAATGAACCCAAGAGGAGATGCAGGACATTTGATAGACAATGCAGGAAAATTGACAATGCACAGCATAGAAGATTATATTCTTCTGAGTGCAAAGATCATTGCTAGGAACAGCACAAATAGGTCCAAATCTGGCCCTAGCCATGACACAAAACATCTATAAAAACTCTGTCTGGCACAGGAGTATTTGTTGCCTAGTTCTTCTAATATATACTTTGCAATGCTTTCGGCTTACGCTTTTCTGGGGTCGCTTGTTTTTGACCTCTTCTTGCTGCTGAAGTTTTTAAAGGGCTATTTCAAATCTACCTGTGAATGAATGAGAAATCTACTCCTGTTCCAGCAGAGAGCTCACTGCATATTCCTCTGAGTGCTCACTGTCAGGCTGCAGCTGCCCTGGGAGTTATCAACTCAAGGAGGAAAATGCTTGATTTTATTTGAGCACTAGCAAGGCCACACCTGGAGTACTGTGTCCAGTTTCAGGGCCCTCAGTTCAAGGGGAATGTGGAGAAACTGGAGAGAGCGCAGCAAGGGTCAGTCAAGATGGTCAGGGGCCTGGAGTCCCAAAGAGAGGTTGTGGCAGATGGGCTTATTTAGTTTGGTGAAGGGAAGGCTGAGGGAGGATGTAATAGTAACATAAAACTGGCTGTCACACACAAGGGAGTCACATACACAATAAAGCCAAACTCTTCTTGGTCAGGGCCGATGATGGTGTAAAATGTGGCAAAAACATGAAGAAGCAAAAGGCATTTATGCAACTTTGACAGATAGTGATTGTCTAAAACATTCAGCCCATGTGTTCCTCTGGTGGAGTCTGAACAGACAATGATCTCCAAAACCACCGTGTTCACTGTTGGCTGAGGGGCTCAGCAGCTATAGCAATGTTTGGTATCAAAACATTTATAACTGAAAACTATACAGAAATCAAGCCTGAAACCAGAGAAAAATTAATGTTACATTAACTTACTGAAAGCTGAATTAATACTTTCTGGATCTGATTTGGTTTACTCCTCACACTCCTTGACTACTTCTATTACTTACTAGGTGTCTTCCATAAGAGCATTTCAACCCCTTTTGAATTAAAGGAATAACTCAAAGAATTAAACTCAAATGTTTCAGAATTGGTGAAACTAAATATTTCTCTCTATTTTGTTATAATATTATTTCTAAGTGCACGAAAGAGTTAAGGCATAAACATCCCAGAATAAAAATTGTGTCTGACAGCTATAATGTCACTTTGTAGCCAGAGGGAACATTCCTGCTGTCACTAAAATACCATGGATGTAGCCAATTGAACAAAAATGGTACTGTCTAAACAAACTCAGCACACAATGGTTAGTTCCTAACTTCAGAGGTTCAGCAGACCAACTGTGCTCCAGACAATGCTGAGTTTGTTTAAAGTGTAATACATTTAGTTGTGCATGCTTATATATGAGTTATTGTAAAGTTGCTTCAGGCTAAATTCATTTCTGCTGCAACACCACTGAAATGAGTGTACTTACAACAGAGATTAATTTGGCCCATTATGTACTAAACTTGCAGATCTTTCTTTAAAAAAGAACTATTCTTTTTGAAATTGCTCTTGTTCACTGCAGTCATTTAAACACAAAGAAAGTCTTATCTGTGTTACCCCGGTGTGGTGGAGTTATACTGGATTTACGTTGTTGCAACTGAGAGAATTCTTTCAGCTGAAAATAAAGACAGCTGCCCAAATTACATGCAGATCACTGCACTTCTCCTATACGCCAAAAAACTTGTAATGCACATTTCAGTGTCATGCATGACTTGCTACAGCAGCTGTAGGGAAAAGGAATTCCTGATACACAAAACTTTGTTAGAAAGTTAGGTCATGGCTTTAGCTGTAAGAGATTTCAATATCTAAGCAAATATGTTTAAGCTTTTCCATTATGCATGGATGGTGAGCAGTCCATACTCTCTCCAACTTACAGGGCAGCAATGGAATTATTTTCCCACCTGGATCATCTACAGAGATGGCACTTCAGCATCCTCGGTATGAAAACTTTGAACTCAAGGATGAAGGAATAAGATTCAAAATAACAACTAGATGCCTGAAACAAAACTATAAATTAAATTTAGGTGCCTAGTAGGAAGAACTCAGAGATCACCTCATCATCACCACCTTGGCTTTGTTTGGCGTGATGCTGCTTTAGGCGCAGCCACTCTTCACATGCTGCAAGATAATTTTAAAATAATCTAAAATAGAAAAAAAGACCTGATTTTCAGAATGACACATTTCTTCCAAAACAATCATCTCACTGTTTCTCTAATATAAAATGTTTTAGAGGAAACTTCTCAGGCTTTGTTTCATAAAGAATATGTGAACGTATATTGCATTTGGATTTGAAATCCTAAAGTTGGGAAAAAAATTCTAAGTGCTGTCTGACCTTAGTGCCGACAGTCATTTTGCAATGATGAGCTTTTATGTCACAGACCAGGCCAACAGAAGCTGATTGAGACTCCCAGACATCTGGGCTTCCACAACAGGGAAACAATACAGAAAGATGGACAAAGCAAGAATTACTGAGACATTTCATGGTCTTATCTTACACAGGAAGGCAAAAATTTCTTTCTAGTCTTAAGGAAGTTCTGAACCATAATTAAGCCCCAGAGCTTGGATCAATCAGGAGCAACTTGTGCTGCCAGGCTGCTCTGAAGGACTGATGCTGCCTGCTGCAAGGAGAATGGCATGGAGGCAGCCCAAAGGCAGGCACTTGCAGCTCCACCTGCAGCTGCAGAAACGCTGAAAAGCAGGTCCATTCCTGTAAACAATATAGAGCAGAGATTTTAAAAATACATCCCGAAAGTTAGACACAGAATTCTCATGCAGGCCACAGCAAGAGGCTGGTGCACACTGCATACTTCTCCATGCTGCAAAATCCCAAAACACAGGAGTCACTAGTACAGCCCCATTCATAGACAAATGTAAATAGAGGCATTATTTTGTAGACTCCTGGCCAAGAATTTTGCTCTCAAAGCATTGGGCTTCACCACTTTAATCGAGCACAGAGTTTAAAAGACTATGGGATGTAGAAAATCCAGCGAATCAGCCATTTGTGTTTCTGGTACCCCAGCCAGGCTGACTTTGCTTCAGGTTTTTCTCTCATAATGAAGATGATTCTTTCCCCTCAGAGTATCCATAATCCAAACATGATGAGTTTGCTTAGGCAAAACCTCCTTAGCTGCTTACTTCTGCATTTTGTGCAGAATTTACATAGCAAACCCCTCTACATAAGACATGCAAAGCAAACAGTAGGTTCCTCTGTAGGGCAGGGTAGTTCAACCATCATTATCCCTTAGTCTCTGCTCAGAAGACCACAAAATTCCTTAAAGCCAAAATCTTTAGAAAGTTTAATCTTCTCAAAGAGGGAAGTGAGATATATGATAGCTGATAACTGTTTGCTCTTCCTTTTTAGTTTTCATTAAACTGAGAATAGACATAAAATATATATTATCACATAGAAAGTAGGTTTATTTCACTTTACTCCATCAGTTCACTGACTTGGGTGGATCCTGTGCAAACACAAGAAAAATGCATCCCAACAAAAAATGTATTGTCTTTTTGAGAGTTTCAACTTGTGAAGCCCTCTCTATTTTCAAAAATATTCCCTAGAAAGCACAGGAACTCTTTTAAGAGCCCTGTCTCATGCTACTTAGAAATGCAAAGGTCTGGACATTTTAACATATTTTATCATACTTTCACAGGACAAATAAATAAGGAGGGTGAAGAACTACAGGTATTTGATTTTTTTTCCTCAGGAGGCAACCTCTAAAATTACAGAGACCTGGCTGAAAAAAGGTACCCACCACACACAGGTTAGAGCTGGCTACATTAGTAACGCAAACACAGTGAGCCTGGGCAGCTCTTTGTGACCTTGGTGTCAGTCTGCTCATTGCCACTGTCCATGGCACCAGGCACCTCAACCACATCTGTAGCCACTGGCATAAGTGCTCAGGGTCACCCTTAAAAACAAGGTATGGCTAAGCCCACACATTGGAAACCTTCCTCTAGGGACTTAAAATAGTCCTGACAGACAACTACTGCTAGTGACTCAAAGATACACAGACCACATACAGAGAAGAAGAAAAGGTAACTACCCATGAAGGATAGAATTTGTTGCTATGTACCACTATTCTCTCTTTAAAAATGAAAAAATACTTATACAGTGAAGAACAGCTGGTGCAATCCAACTGTCTTACTAATGCATTAACAGTAATTAATGATACCTGTAATTCTGGCATCATATCACATATCTGTACATGCTAAAATGTGTATTTCCTCAAACTCCCTGTTTTCCTGGACTACAACACTCTTAAGAAAAAGTCTTCCTAGGTCATCTTTATGAGAAGGATCTCTTCAGTTTTGTGGGTTTGGATAAGCATCTGCTTACTCTATTGTCTGCTGAAAATAGACACAAAGACAATTAGGCTTGATG
This sequence comes from Dryoscopus gambensis, assembly GCA_013389985.1. Taxonomy (NCBI): domain Eukaryota; kingdom Metazoa; phylum Chordata; class Aves; order Passeriformes; family Malaconotidae; genus Dryoscopus; species Dryoscopus gambensis. The sequence continues at coordinate 61,568 of WEIT01002041.1, read as the reverse complement.
CACATCCAGTTGCCAAAAGTGATCAAAATGTCAGACCTATTAAGATCTCGCTATCTGACATCTGTTTCCTTGAGAGGCAACATGTATTGCCTTCATTGCCTTCATTCCTATTCCAACTACAGTGTGGGGAAACAGATGAAGTTAGTTAAAGCCCATTCTTAGTGAAAATGCTTGCTAAAGCCCAGCTGATTGTTCCTGAGCTAAATCCCTGGGAACAGCAGCAGCAGCAGTACAGAGGTGTGTGGAACGCTCCTCATTTGGCTTTCAGCACAACTGTTCAGACATTTACTGGAGCAGTAGAGTTCCCCCCAGTACACCTCTTTTCATTACTATCAGAATCTTCAGGGTGCCCTAACACAGCTGTGCATGAGGAGGGCACACCTTTCACTCTTTCTCCAGAAACTCACATGAAGCCACCTCGCTCAATGTTGCAGCAAAAAAGACATCACAAAGGCCTTCAGAGACCAAGAGTAGCAACATTTGTATCTCATACTCTAGCCAGAAATTCTTTAGAGACGGTGGATGCAAAGTGACAGCAGTGTGGCTGCATCCCAGGGGAGGGAGAGTCCATGACTGAGCTGTGTCTGCACCAGCTGATGCTCTCAGCTCCCTTGGGAGTACTCTGTTCTTCAAGCGACAAAACTGTGGAATATGCATTTAAATAGAAAGCATGCCAGATATAGTTGTAGCAAAATGTGCTCTTGGTCAGAGGCGAGTTATCAGCTAGGATTACCACTTTATGCACCTCCTTAGCTTATTACTACTGCGAAGCACAATCTTAGTACTACCCATATTATACACCTGTCAGCTTGCTTTACCCCTGCCCAGTCATCAGAGATAGTGAACAGTCTGGTTCACCATATGGATACATCATGTAAAGCAGAGACAGCACTGCCTGAGCACAAGGAAGCACCAAAAAATATGCTTGACTGTACTCCTGAGAGAGAAGCACTCAGTACTATAGGGCAGAAATGTTCACCTGCCACGTCCATGTAAGTGCTGCAGAGAAAATGAAGTTTTACAAAGCCTTCATACTTAACACTTCTGGAAGAGACACTTAGTCTTGCCCACACTGCGGCTTTCCACAAGTAAAATTCTCAGATATCTGGCCCTCACCTCTTCATGGGACTCTACAATGTTTACATTAACTTGCCTTTAGTACATTGTACATTTTCAGTACAGAATTGAGATACATTTCTGCATGCTGAACTGTGAACGTTCCTATAAGGGCCAAATCAGCAAATTTCAAATGCAGTGGAACCCCACATTATGCCCAGTAAGGACACATTTTCCCTGCGCTAAAATCCTTCATGCACTTACAGGTAACAATCTCACGGCATGGCAGCTAGATAGATAAATCAGAGTTAGCGAGTCAGCACTGAGGGGAAAGGTGGGAGTTGCTGCCAGTGCCACACTGCACGAGATGAACAGTGACTCCTGTGTCAAAGCAGGAGCCTAAAGTGAAATCTGTATTTGGCAAAAGGCAGAAGCAGACCTCCCACTCATGTCAAAGTAGTCAGCATTTCACCCTTGCACATGCTCAACTGGGTCTTGTTCCCATGTGTCCTCTGGGCTGTGAACTTCCTTGGAAGCTACTGGGAGTTCTGCACAGCAACAGGTTTCAGCATCCAATTTTCCAAGAGATGCAATTCAGTGAGCACTTCACATGACGAAGGAAAGCAGCAGTGTGAGTGAGTAACAGGAGGGAGCTAACTGTTCCGCCACATTAGTATTTTAAAAGACCATCTACACAACCATGAAAATTTAATCTAGAAGAGACAATGCTGTGGTACAAAAAGTTTATTTAGTCACAATTTTGTAAACATATGAGGTAAATTAACATTTACATCAACTTGCTTCTTACAGAATTTAATATACAAGGCACTTCTCTGAAGACAGTAGTTTTAACTGTTTGCTGGTTTTATTGTTACTACAAGCTCCTGACTGCCCAGAAAACTTGTTATATTTGTTGTCAGATTCTGTTATGTAAAAGACAAACATCCAGAAAGCAACAAGAAAGTTCTGAGTAAGCTTTCTTATGCTTTAGAACCCTTTAACTGTGAGAAGCAGTGGCAACGCAAATAGCAATGTACTCTCCACCTTAAAATATGCTTACACATCTTGCATAACTCTTCAAGAACTGAAAATTCTAGAATTAGATTGGCATCTTACAGCAAACTTAAAATGCAAATCTGCAATTTCTTTATCACATCAGTGTTTTTAGTTTATGCAAATAGTCCCATTGCCTTTAATGGTCTTAGTTGCAAAAGTTAAAATAACTTGCATGGAATTGTATTTGCAGGCTTAGAACCATATTTTTGCCTAGAAAGAAAAACATTTATTTCTTGTAAAATTTTCTACAGTGTAACAGTGCAGAGTTTATCGACAAGTACTTTGTTTGGAATTTTAAACCAGGCTGTAAATTTTGCTCGTAAGGGACACATGTCACAGCTAGTTATTGTCATTGAAGCTCTAAACACACAGGAAGGCATACAAATAATAATGAACCTTAGTTTATTTGGTAATAATTGAGTTCATGATGAAAAATATTTTTTCCATGGTGTGCTCCCTATATATCCAACACCCATATTTTAATTATACAGAGAAAGTTGATACTGTGGATCAATGATCAGGTTAAATTTACTGGTACTGCCTTATGTCTGAAGAGTTCCTGTGTTATAGTAAGACATTTCTCTCCTAAGTTTAACACATTGGCAGAGTCATTCTTTTACTTCTTATACAAATGTAAACTTAGAAAGCAGTTTATTTCATCCAAATGTGCAATCTGAAATCAAATACTGAACGTAAACTTCAGAAAATCAAAATTAGAAGAGCACACTTTTCACAAGAAAAATCAAAGTAAAACATTTGGAATTAAAAAAAAAAAACCCCAGCCTGTTCAAATCCATGGTGTTAGTGTCTGTATAAAACAAAAAGACCTGGGGGCTCAATACTCTGCTCCTGCAGACTGCTGTCACCACATGAACTCAGTGGAATACAACAGTTTGTAGCAGCTGAGGAGGTGGTCCCATGACTAACCAAAAAAGGGCCTAAATAGTGATCTGATTTTTAAAGCTTGCTTTTATTATTTTACTGATCCTACACTTATGTATTCATACCAGGAAATAATCTTAAGAGCTGCAAAATGTCAAACATTTAATTAGCTCTAAGAGCCTTGTTGAACAACAAATATACTGCAAAAATAGTAGTACATCATACACCTGGTAACTTGTTCAAAGAGTATATTTTTTAAGTTTTCTTTTCCATAGTTTACCTCAGCATATTTTTTACCTTCAAGTAAGAGAGAGAACAAGTCTTCCCACAAGTATTCTACTCAAAGAGCAAAAAGTAGTGGGTTCTTTTTTCAGTCTGCATAATATCAGGCATGATTCTGTTCTGACTTCTGCTTTTGTGATAACTTACCTACAGGTTTCATCTTAGCTGTGCACCTGAGGTCTTTCAGAATTGTGGCTTGAACAGCCATAGGCTAAATCAGGGTATCACTTGCTACCAATTCCCATGAAACTTTGTAATTAACTGACGTGAAAGAGTCAACAACTTGGAAATTAGCAGATAATTTTTGCCAACAGACTCTATTCTGCAAGTCAGTGGGTGTTTGTATGTATTTTCTAGAACAGCTGAATTCTGCATAGAATTCGGCACTTGATTCACAGTCATGTTGACTTCAGTGATCATTCATGAGTAAAGATTCAAGTCGTCAAAACTGGCCACACCAGTAAGATTTTTCTTTCAACAAATCTGAATCCAGATGTGATGCGGCAACTACAAGCAGTTGTAAGCACTACGGAGGAGTTCTGCCAAAACAGTTACCTGGGCTTAAATGAAGAGACAGTTACTGGACTCCAATTGAAACTGTAGGTAATGAAGAGGCTTGACGCTGCATAGTTACATGATGGAACTTAAGCTGATCTTAAAAGCGCAACCTGTGAGTTGTAGCTTTGCTTTCTCAGACCATGACTGCCTGGATGCAGAGGCTGCTCTCTCAGACTTCTTTTAGGGGTTGCAATAGAGTTACATTTCTCCCCCCGAGCTTCACCTAACAGGAAAAACCATCTTTTAGAGCTTTCCAGTAGTTACTCTAGCTGAAAATACCATATATTCCACAAAAGCATCTGAACTTTCTGCAGGTCTAACCAGACACATTAATTGAAAAGGTCAGACTAGGTCTCAGTTGATCCTAACTTAAATCTATCTCTGTTATTATTTTTTTATATACAGTATGGATGCAATCCTGCAGGACACACTCTGTGAGGGTAGTACTAAAATAAGGGCTGCAAGATGCAGAGCCCCATCAAACAACATCAGTTTTGCTCTCAGGAACTGATATAAAAAAGCACACATTCCAGGTGGTCTGGTTTATATAAATACACTCAAGAAAGACTTTGACTTCATTCTTCAGAAGCATAGAACAAAGGGAAATGTAGCCCATAAACTCGGATGTACTAAAATACAGAGATGCATATATTGCATTATTTCAGCAATGTAGTTAACTGGCATTTATCAAAACTTAGAAAACTACTATTATAGGTAGTAGTAAATCTAAAAATTTTGAATCTTAATTTCTGCCTTTGTTTTACATCTAGGCAATTTCACCAAGTTTAGTCTATGTTCAGCATAGCTGCATGGATACAATAGAAAGCAGAACTCGGCATTTAGCTTTCTTGCAGAAAGGGTTTTTATGGCTTGTAACACCGAAAATCCATGAGAGCATGCCTGAAGCTGAATACCTAATAATAAATATCTTTATTGTACCACTACACACTGACTTTTAATGCAGTGCCTGCCCTTAAGATCCATGGCAGCAGAAGGACTTCTCCTCACCTGGTTCAACACAAGCAGGACAAGGAAATCATGAGACAACATGCCCAGAGGTTGCAGAACAGTGCTTCTGATCATGAAAAGCTCTTTGTGACTACTCAGAAAGCAGTAAAAATGTTTGATTTTGAGTGCTGGGAATATTTTTTGGCTGTTGAATAAAATAAGCACACTCAGGAAAACATGTAACAGCAGAAATAACTGGCGATGTTAACTACTTGCTACAGGGTGACCCTGCTTTGCCTGAGTAAGGACTGCACTGCCAGACCAAACACTTTGAAGACACAAAGGCATATCCCAGTGTGTTTATTCTTTTCCAGTTACAGTACTTTCGATCTATAGCAGCAACAGGACTGAATCCAGGCTCCAGTTCTTTTGGATTCTGCTTAGAACAGAAGCTGGGCCTAATTCTGTATTCCTTTTGTACCGAAACTCTCCCGAGCCTTATCATGCAGAATTCTGAGTAACATCTTGTTAAGGAGGAAATATAGGACAGAGCCTGTTGTAAGGAAAGCTGCACCTTCAAAAAAAGTACTTTTTAAGGGAAACACACGTTTTTGAAAAGGAGGATTTCAATGTCTTTTCTATGGCCCTAAATCTAAATTTCTTCCGGCTCCCAAAACTTCAGGTTAATGTTAGTTTTGCTTGAATAAGGACTGCAAGATCCATTCCCAAATCTTGCTTCTTTTTAAATTGAATGGAAATTCTGCAAGTGACTTCAGTGGGATTGGAATAGACCCTTCAGCCACCATGTTGCCCAGATATTTTAGCCATCTTTTCTGCAATACAATATTATCTAAGTCTGTTTTCACTGACCTGAAGACACTACAGATTGATGTTAAAGAGTACACAACAGGAAATAATGTTGCTTTCGAAATTTCACCATTAGTAAGTTTCTTTCCTCTTACACTTTCTTGTAAGATCAAAGATCAAACTAAAATTATTAAATACACAGTCAAGTAGCTTTAAACCTACAGATTATTCTCAAAATGTTCAAATACTTAAAAATAAGCACTCAAGTTTACTTCTAAAAAGCATTTTTCCAACAAACTTAAGCTGGTATCTAATAGTCTAAAATGCAGAGCTGTACTTCATCCTAATTGTTTGTCCATGGGCAATGTATGGGGCCACAGTGTATTGAAATCATAACCCTTGCTTTCTGAAGAGAAATTGTTCTGTGTAATCATTTCCAAGGTGTGGTTTAAATTCCTGTCCTCCTGTAAGCAATTTTAGAAGTCAGCTAAAATTATAATCAAACATGCTCAAACGTATTTGCAGGCTTATAAACATGGTGTGATCATGGTTGGCTAACACTGGATAGAAGGTCAAACTGAACACTTTCCTAACAGGTCAAGAGTAAAAAAAAAAAATATGAAAGAAGAACCTCAAAAATCTATTCCAGGGGTTCCCTAAACTTTGCCTGGCCGAGGACCACATTGGTGACTTGCCATGAGCACAAAGGCTTCACTAAGTCATATTATACGGAAGAAACTGAGTTACCTTTACTATGGCAAGTTGGTCCGTAGAGACGACAGGGGCCAACAGGCAATATACCACCCTGATGTTTGCCATAGGGCTATGTAAGATTCAAGAGGAAGAAAGCAAGTCATTGCATCTGCTCATGTAGAGCTTCTGTGGATGAGTGAAGTGAAGGCAAGGGCATGAGGGAGATGACAGCCAGGTGCATGGGCACTAGGGATATTAACATTTTTTCGGATGAAAGTCAGCCTCAGGGCACATGGCCAGCTACCATTGCCACCTGTATCTGTGCAGGCCTCCCCTATGGCTGCCCTTGAGGGATCTGCCATGAAGATGAAGGAAAGTGGGACTGGTCCCCTGGCCCACGGGCTGCGCTTTGGTCACCCCTGACCTATTAGAAAATGTTGATAATTTTCCCCACTACAACTCACAGAGTGCAAAAACAGCAAGCGTCTAAGTTTGAAGCCCAGGCCTTCTCACCCACGCCAGGCCTGGCCTCCCTGGGCAGCTCCCCTGCCCACTCCGCCTTCCACCACCTGCTCCCCCGAGCAGGGGCAACCGCCCTACACGGCCAGGTCGTCTGACCGGGCTCTGCAGCTGCTCGACTTACTGGCCCTGCTCAAGCGCCGCGTGTCTACGAGCAGCGGTGGCTCGTGCATCTCCACCGTGGTGCAGGCAGCCGAGACAGGCCGTGCCCCCGACAGCTCCACCTCGCCCTCCACATCCCACCTGCTGCCGCTCGCCCCGCTCAGGCTGGTGCTGCTGCCGCTGTTGGCTGCGGCAATGGGCAGCACAGCTGGGGGTGGGAGTAGCTGCTCCAGTGGCTCTTCCTGCTCGGGAAGGGGATGCCTGACACTGCTGGGGGTAGAGGAGCCTGCTGAGCTGGAGGAAACCTTCCCCTGCTGCTCAGCTGCCATGTTGACCCAGTTCTGCTCGGACGTCAGGGCACGGCTGCTGTTGTTGAAGTAGTTGATGACAGCTGGCGTGGGCGTTGGGATGGGGGTCGGGATGGTGACAGGAGTGGAGATGGGTGTAGGAGTCACAGCACGGTGCCTCTCCTCAGGAACTTGTGGAGCAGCAGGGTAGCTTGCCACGGATGTCGTGTTGGAGGGGGGCCGTGGTCTTGGAGCAGCTGTAGCATAGTATGATGCCATGGTCACTGGGGCCAGCAGTGGTGTGACAGCACGCGTGTCAGGCAGAACAGGGGCTGGCGTGGCAGTCGTGACCACCACAGGTGGTGCTGGTGGCGGCAGGGAAACAGGTTTGGACTCCCCTGTTACCATAACCGGTGTCATTGTTGCAACAGGCATCTCAAGGATGTACTGGCTTGTCATGCCCTGCTTAAGCTTCTTCCACCCCAAGTGATATATCTCAAGCATGTTCAGCAGCAGGGAGACTGAGGCCACCACCAACATGAAGATGATGAAGATGGTCTTCTCAGTGGGCCTCGAGATGAAGCAGTCCACAGTGTGTGGGCAAGGTGAGCGGCTGCACTGGTAGACTGGCTTTAGCTCGAAGCCATATAGGAAGTACTGGCCCACAATGAAGCCCACCTCGAACAGTGTCTTGAATACAATATTGAAGACATAGGTACGGAGCAAGGCACCCCCCATACGGATTCTACCACGTTCATCACGGATTGGGAGCTTCTCTTTCCCCCTTTTGACAGTAGGATCTTTAACGTTATTGCTGCCTCCTCCACCACCACTGCCAGATGCTGCTGCTACTGGGTAGTTGCCATCTTTGCTGCTTCCCTTCTTTTTCAGTTCCTCTTTCTCTTTCCTCTTCTCCTCCATGCGTACAATGTGCAGGACATGGCCCAGGTAGATGAGGGTTGGAGTGGAGACAAAAATGATCTGCAGCACCCAGAAGCGGATGTGAGAAATGGGGAAGGCTTTGTCATAGCAAACATTTTCGCAACCAGGTTGCTGAGTGTTGCATGTAAAGTCCGACTGCTCGTCTCCCCAGACCTCCTCAGCAGCAGCCCCCAGCACCAGGATCCTGAAGATAAACAGTACCGTCAGCCAAACCTTGCCAATAACCGTGGAGTGCTCCTGTGCATTCTCTAACAGTCTCCCCAGAAAGCTCCAGTCACCCATTGTTTCAGATTTCTAACCTACAATAAGAACATTAGAGCAATTAGAGCAACGTTAAAACATCTTGTAATTACACAGCGCTGGGGCAGAACAGATTGATCCTCGACAAATGGCATTTCCTAAAGGCACTTGCTTTTGCAGAATATTGCACACATACATTAAGAACTAGATAACCCTGGGACCATGCAACCACAGGCTGGTGAGCACAGAAGGGAGACGTTTACTGCTCTCACAGAGCCCACACAGGCTTAAGTACCTATACACAGTTGGCAAGAAGGATTCTTAAGTTAGAATCTCCACAAGATTTAAATATTTTAAATAACATTATTTCTGTTTCCTCTATCTCAGATGGCTCTAACTGCTCCTGCTTATATTTAGAAAAGAACAGGTAGAAATCAGATCAATTAAACAGAATAATCCTACTATTAACACAACTGCACTGGTATCCAGAGTGTGATGCAAAGTTTGCCTAACTCTAATAATTTTCTTGTTATCAGAACTTATTTATTCCAGCATTCAGAATGTTAGTAATGCCCCAGGTCTCTGCTATTTTTGAACTGTACAAACACAGAAAAATAATTACTCAAAACCTGTGGAATTTAGAGTTAGCATGTTCTCAAAGCCTAATCATGTTCAAATTTGTTTATTTCTAATAAAATCCAGACATTTTAATAACTTGAAATATTGGGAAGAATGGGAAGTTCTGAGACAAATGGTGAAAATGTTTCTATGCCATTTCCCCTACTGTCCTGGCAGTTAGTGTTACTGAATCATACCTACTGCAACATCATTAAAACAAAGCAAAACAAAACAAAAACCAAAACAACAAACTCAGGGTCACTTCAGCAACCATATACAGAGATTTTCATGGAAAAAAATAAAACTACATCCTATGACCTTACTTCTGTGACAAACAACTGGCATATATTCTCAGCAGTTTCCACCAATTCATGTATGATGGGCCTCCCAAGTCCAATTCTAGGCAGAGACACAATTGCTGATTTGGAAAGGCTTAAAGTGCAAGACTTTTTTAAATATCAGATTCCTCAGAAATTTCCTCCTATTGAGAAACAGGAGAAATCTGCTGGTATCACTTCTGTTATCCTGGGCCTGTTCCTAACTCGATTATATGTAAGAATATTGGAATATATGTAAGAAGTACATTTCATTCTCCCAATAAACTCCTATGTTTTATATGTCAAACTTCAACTGAAAACAAAATAAAAAAATTTACTTTCAGTAACTTCAATACCTTCAGAAATACTTGTAGTGTAATTCAGATCTAACAATTTGCATACAAAAAAAACACTGTGAGAAAAGTGATTGTCTTCTTGTTTAAAAATCTTAGAATATTTTATAAATATAACTTAATTACATCTTACTATACTTATACTTCTTATCCAAACACCTGGATATCGTACCATTCCCAAGAAAAAAAGAGGTGTTCATCACTACAGCCAGGAATTTACCACTGAAAAAGTATACTATTCTCATAGTTATATGAGTGTAATTTCCAGCAATTATGTCACTGTTTTTCCAAAAGAAGTATTTCCAAAGTCTGTCCTGAACTTCGTTCAGGCTTTTAGTTAAGGCAATTAAAGAAATTAAATTTAGTTAAGGTACTTATTTTTATAACTTGACTTTACTGTGAAGCAATGAAATACCTATAACTTTTGTGAGAAAGCATACCTATAACGAGTACGCTTTCACACAAAAAGCAACAACACACCCGTCAGTGTTCTGCAGTTTTGTAAATCCTGGAATACTAATTCATTTTTTTATGTCACAAAGTTAATCTAACAAAACTTCTCCCTAAAAATACATATTTGATATTCTTCAAAACACATTCCCTTTAATATAAGTGAACTCTTTTTTCCAACATAACATGATAAACTGCAAACAATGATACTAAAAACGAAATACTGATTTTGTGTACATAAGTTCCTTGTCCTGAAACATTTTTTTAAAAATATATTCAGATTCTTTTTCAAGAATGTACTTTTTCTCCTCTTAAAAGAGTAGCCCAAAGCTGAATAAATTTTTGTTATAATATTTTTATAGTTGTTATTTAATAAGTTTATATTATTTTAAAATGTAATCATCAATCCTAATTTTATAAGGTTTAAAATATTTTGGATGGTTAAGTAATTTTAATCTTGACAAATAATAATTTTTAAGGGAATAATGAATTAATTTTGTGGGGTTTCTTACTCAAAACCATTTGAAGATATACCCAGTTTAGTTTCATCTTTGAACAGTACTAAACTGTTGTTCGGGCATGTTCTCATTATGAGTGGGAAAATGTAGGAAAAGCAAAATGAATAATGTGATACTAGATGGATTAAAGAAGTTTAGCATAAACCTAAGTTCAGTATTTCGTTTCTCTGCTATTCTTTACATTATCCTGTGCCTCTCAGTTCAATACTCTCTGCCTCACTTTATTTTCCATCCAGATCAAACAAAATAGGCAGCTCAGGTAATGAGCAGTCCAAGTTACAGTTTGTTCTTTTGTTACTAATACTTGTAATAGAAAGTTTATAGCCAGCAAAAAGTTAGGCCATTAAATCTTTTTGAATTCAGCACTCATATCCCATTTTCAGCATGGCTGCGATTACCCTTGTTTCCAATGGCACAAAGGCCACATACTGTTTTTTACAAAAACAGATATAATTGGTCTTCCCTCCTGAAAAATGATAAGCCCTGCACTGTAAGGTGAACACAGGTACCAATTTTTTCCCCCTACAGGCACACTGTTGTGCATCTCTTACAGAGATCAACAGGCAATGACGGCTACAATGAAAACATGATATTTTGTGCTTTTCTGAGGATTTATCTAGTGATTAGCAGAAGAACAATAACAGTCTGTAAAATTTAAAGATGACAAATAACATATCCATCCAATTTATTCTTAATCATTCTCCATTCACCAATACTACTCAAGAATTATTTTCTTTTTTTTTTACTACAGGTCAGCAATGCCCCGGGTGAGATAATTTAGGACACCAAAGACATGACAGAATGCACTTCTCAAAGGATACACTTAAAAAAGCTATTCTAATGCTTACATTAGTTAAAAGATTTATTTCTGTATATCAGAGTGTGCAAATTCATCCTGCACACAAAGAGAAAGTGTTCAAGCCGTGAGCAGATACTTCACAGCATCTTAACTTCACGGAGGTGAAAAACCTCAGTGTACGTCTTAGTATGAACTGCAGCAACTGTTGCCTTCACCAGAAACGTGTCTTGTCCTTAGTACATAAATACTGGAAGGACATAATTTCCAAGGGCAATGAGAAGTTACATATCTCCACTGGCTGGAGAGTTCCCAGAAATCCAAGACCTGTGTCTTTCTTCAATGTCAATACATTCTTCAGTGAGCAATTCTTAAGGCCAATGTAACTCATTCAAAAATCAGACCAATAATTGTAAAGGGGTGCCTTGATACAAATAATGATTAAATTATATTAAACAAAAACAGAAGGTTCACAAAGCTCACAGAATATTTGATTTTTCACTATTGAGTTCAACAATACCGATATCTAAATTTAAACAGCCACAAGTCAATATTTTAGCCAAGAATAATCCCAAGCTTGTTTTTGTAGTATTACATAAATTTCGACTGTATAGTATTACTTTCAGTGCTGCTCAGGCAACTGTTAAGACCTAATCTTCAATACGGATTGTGAAAGGAGACATTTTTTCTTTTTGTGCTTGGAAAAAAATGCAGATTAAGAAATGAAACATCTTTATCTGCATTTCATGATGTCCGTGAATACCCACAAGGGAATGACAGAGAATCTGTCTCAGAAAACAATCTAATTCAACAGTAGGAAAAGCAAGGACTTCATGAACCTTTGTATCATTTAATAAGAACTGGGAGTCTTGTATTATTTGATGTGTTGTATTATATTTCTTGTATTAGAAAATCATTCCTCTGAGACCAACACTGAAAATGGACATTCATAAAAATTGGCGTGGCATTTAAGAATCAGTGTTGTGTTATTAATTACTAGTTTAGTACATACACAAACACACTTTGCATGTAACAAAGAGATCAAGCAAGCGAGAATAAACTTTAGAAGCTGCAGTGTCATATCTATCCCTCTGCAGAAGAGGAATGATTATAACATGACATCTACAAACTTGCCAGTTAGTTTTATTCCTGAGGACATCACTGAAGAGGTTCATCACTGTGTACCAGGTGCGCAAAATTTGACATTTTATTATTTATAATTTTACTCAAACATGTATATGTGTATGTATTTATATGCATATATATGCACACAAACAAGTACACAGCTGTGTTACATACATTACCAGATGATGACACTTGATGTATTTACAATTTCATTATACTGGTACCTCCAAAAAATGTCCCAAACCAAATATTTAGAAACCTAACAGATATCCTTGTCTGAATACAATTTCTTAAATTCAGCCCACACTTCCTTTGATTTCTTGGACAGTCTAAAAACTTGGGATTTAGATATTTTTTTCTTCAAAATTATCTACATTTTATAAAGCAGTATGACAAAAAAAGCTGTTAAAACAACTTGCAATATTTTATTTGTTTTTACACCAAACAATCAGGCATCTCCACTACTACCAGGTTCTTAATTCTGTTAATTCAAATCAGACAAAAGCAGTCATCCTGCAGAAAAGTCTGCAGAGTGACCACGTAACTCCAGACAAACTGGCATATATGTAGGCACAGAATAAGCTACTGTAATTTCCAGTGAAACGGTGAGTGTTTCATGAATCACAACAGAGCTTTCACAGTTCATTTTATAAACTTGTTTAAATGAGGATTTGAAAAATACCTTTCTTCATGCTCCCAGTGTCATACTTTCAGACCCATCTATCACAACTCTCACTGAATTTTAAACACTTGTTAAAAATTAATTCCTTAACTGATCTTGTTATTACCTTGAACTTACTTTACTGCTATGGAGTCTCCTCCTTAAATCCCAGGCAAAACTTCTTTTGACTTCTTCTTGACTCCACTTGACCTCTGAGTGAAAGTTTGGCCTGAGTAAAGGAAAAGCGTGAGGAGCGCAGGGCTGAGCCCAGGAGGAGAGCTACACCCCACCTGTTAAATTCCTCTCTTCCCCCCTTGAACAAACCCCTGCCCTGATTTGTTAGCCACGGGAGAAAAACAGGAACAAAAAGCAACCCCTTTTCTCCCCCAGGATACCCAAATGCCGTCTTAGAGCTCTACATGGGAATGAAGACAGGGACTTACCAGTAAAGCTGAAAGGTGTGAAGGGTGTGGAGCTACCAGGGGACTGCGGAACAGCCGTGGAGCATGAGGGCAACAGTCCTACATCCCGAGTGAGTGAAGCATGAATGAGACAGACCTGTCAGATGCCCACATATCATCAGCCACACAGATCTAAAAACTGCACAGCGAGGAGTGTCCCGCCCCCCGCCCCAAATGTACAAAGGAAAGAAGAGCCTTTCTGGCATTCAAAGACTCAAGACCCTTTTTCACTGCAGAGAAGCAGGGACTCCAACGTTTGAGTATCCATCTGCGAGGACTTCAGGCAAGTTAAAGTAACTGCAAGGGAGACCCTGTTCAAACTTCTTGAAGTACACTTTTGTACTATGGAAATCATTTAAATTTTTTCTAGTTTAATTCTAAAATGTTCCAGCAGGATTTTGTCATTTCCCTATAAATTTACCTTAAAGGTAAATTTAAAGGTAAATACCTCTAGTACCTCTAGCTACTCAGTTCAATTCATTCTTCATACCTATGTCAGTGTCTTAAAGACCTAACACACTAACGAATCTTAATAACATGCTAGACTTAAATGATTTCTTCAGTGTGTCAGCAATGAACCCAAATACTTTTTGCCTACAGGAAAAAAAAACCACAAATGAAACAACTTTTCTGCTGATAACATTGGCAAATTTTTACTTAATCAAGCTTCATACCTTCCAAAGAATATTTATTCATCTCAATACTTTGCATCACTTGTGAGTCCTAAGTGAACAAGTCGGCAACAGGCATGTTTCGACAACTCTTGGACCAAAGATGTGGACAGGGTGAGGTAAAAGTCTGGTCAATGCAGGGAGGCCACCCAGCCGTTTCCCCACTATCAGTAGAAAGTGCTTGTATGGGCCAGATAACTCAGAGCTCACCTCAAGGAACCTCAGAACCATCTTGGGTTATGCTTGTAAACTCCGTCATTCTGTGTGGCACCACTTAAAACGCTGAAAGAAATTCTGGCTCTGCTTTATATTTAAGACTTAACTTTACTCCGAGTACAAAACTGGCTTGAAATGCACATCAATGTTGACATGTTAGTGGCAACTTTTAAGAAGGTATTACATGCCCCTAAACAACAATCCGGGATATAAATACTTGTTGCTTTGTCCTCCACTGCATCTTCTGAAGTATTTGGTGAGGTTTGGACACTTCAACCTGCCACACCAGGCTCAGTTACCGTCCCATCTGCGAGCGCCGCTGCCTGCGGACGTTCCCTCGGTGGGGCAGGAACAGAGGGACACTCGCGCCAGGGTCCCTCAGGAAGGTATTCGGAGCAGTAGGGCCCCTGCCACGACTCCTCCTCAGCAGGATGACCAGGCTCGGCCCCGCCCTGCCCTTCCCTGGCGCCCATCCCACGGCCGGGGGACAGGGCAAGCAGGCAGCGGCCCCGGGCAGGCTCCCGCCTCCAGCGCCGG
>WEIT01002041.1:33233-45981 GCA_013389985.1 Dryoscopus gambensis | reverse complement strand
CCCGCTCCGGGTGCCGCCGCCCGCGGGGCGCGCTGTGGCCGGGGCGAGCTGCAGCACCGCGCTCAGAGGACGCCTCTCCCCGGCCACTGAATGGCCCTCCGTGAGGTGCCAGAGACACCTGAGCGAAACAACCGAACAC
The DNA here is from genome assembly GCA_013389985.1 of Dryoscopus gambensis. Taxonomy (NCBI): domain Eukaryota; kingdom Metazoa; phylum Chordata; class Aves; order Passeriformes; family Malaconotidae; genus Dryoscopus; species Dryoscopus gambensis. The sequence continues at coordinate 45,842 of WEIT01002041.1, read as the reverse complement.
GCTCTTCGCCAAAAGAAGGGTTTATCTGAGAGCAGATAAAGCCCGCAGGTGGCTGCCTGTGCGTCCTGCATGAAGAGCCCCAAAGGGCTGCCAGCCCCTTTTGTCTTTGCCTCAGACCCTCCTCAGTCAGGATTAGCTGTCAAGCTGTTGTGCACAGAACTTTTAGGGGAAAAGAAAAAAACAAACCAGAAACAAAACCCCCCAAAACACAGTTGTCACTGTTCCAAAAGTTATTATTTAAAAGCAGCTCTTGACATTTTCAGCATCAGAACTCAAAAATATTACTATCGCGTATATTTTGGTTAGGCTTTTGTGTGTTCTGTAGTGTTGCTCCAGGGAAAGGAAAACAGCCACACAGCCTGGGCAGCATCTAAAGCAGAGTGGGATGTGGTTCTGATCAAAGCAGGTCCAGGGAGGTGATTCTCTGCTGTTCTGCTCACATGGGACCCCACCTGCAGTGCTGCGTCCAACTCAGGGGGCCCCCAACATGAGAAGGATGTGGACCTGTTGGAGTGAGTCCAGAAGAAGGCCATGAAGATGATCAGGGGCCTGGAACATGTCTTATGAAGACAGGCTGAAGAGTTGGGGCTGTTCAGGAGGGCAGGGAAATTCTAGAGCATCATTTTAGTAGTGCTACAGAAGGTTTTTATGGTAGAGTCCTTTACCTTTCAAACTAGGAGAAGCTGATGCAGTGCCTGCCTGCCATGGGACTACACCCATCAGCTAACAATTTCCTTTCCAAGGATTCAATTCCGAGAATTCCATTCTGGGTTCATATAAGAAGGGGTTTGGTCTCTCAGCAAAACCTTCCCGATCATTTGTAGAAAATGGGACAGGCAAGGATGCAAAATCCACGAGGAAAACTTGAAGGAACCAGCTTTAAAAGTAAAGAACCAGTTATGTACTGGTGAAAGCCCAAGCATGAAAGTGTGTTGAGGACATATGGAAGGCTACTTGTAAGTCATATACTAACAGGAGGATCTGTAGCCAAACAAGGGGGAAATAGAAAAAGTAGGACTTGTCTCTCTGAGGAGTTTATTCAGAAAGAAAACAGGCTCAGATTTAGTTAATGGTGCTCAAAAATGTCTCTTCATGTGGACTTTCTGACAGAAGGATTTCCATGGAAGAGCCATCCTGCTAGTTTCCTCACTTACCTTTAAAGATGCACAGCACTGCTAGTCCTCATTATGTTTTCCCTCCATTGTCATTAACACTAGACAGCAGCACACAACTTAAGGTGACATTTAAATTTTTGCATTAAAATGCACACTTACAAAATGTTCAGCCTTCTTTTAATTAACACAGAATCACAGAATGGTTAGGGTTGCAAAGGACCTCTGGAAATCAACCAGTCCAACATCCCTGCCAAGGCAGGATCACCTACAGCAGGTTACGCAGGAACATGTCCACCTGGGTTTTGAATGTCTCCAGAGAGGGATTAAGTACCTTCTTTTGTCTTCCACCCAAGCTTCCACACTGTTGACAACCCCTGTTCCACATGCAGACAGATATTTAGCAGTACATGATTTGGCTGGCACAGAAACAAAGTGAATTCAAGAAGTGGGGAGATAGAGCAGTCAGGCAGGTATTTTTAAGGATTAGATGAATCAGGTTTTCATGACAAGGTACACGGAAAGAAAATAAAAAATAGACACCAAGCTTTGTGAAATGATAAAAAGATCTCGTAAGTTAAGGAGATATTCCCTGATTGATCTTAGTCTGAACCTGAGCTGCTGCCCAACAAGAAAAATTGACTTTTTCAGATCAGTATTGATCCAAAACAGTGTTTTACCCCTTGCTATTTCTAATTTAAACATCTATTTTGAAGTACAGAAGAGGATCACTCTTATGTAACTGTGCATCCAAGCATGGTCTAGTGGAAAGACCCCTAAACTGTGGTACATGTCATCAGTCATAAACAAGCCATGCCAAAGTGGCACATGGCTCAGCAGTGCTGACAGCAGTTCTGTCCTCACAGTCAGCCTAAAAAAAGAGCTCCAAATGCCTTCAGTTCAGCTCTTTGTGGCCCTGGTTTGGTATGTCAATAAAGAGAATTGCACTTGACATGCCGCTGCCCTACAGAAGATGGCACCAAAGGTATTTAAATGCTGGGAAAGGGTACTGCTACCTCCGGAGGCACAGCTTGAAGTGAGGATTAAAATCGTTAGTTGTTTTCTGCATGGATGAATCGAAGGACTTTAGAATTAATTAAATAATAATTATAATGGCAATAAAAAGACTGAAGTTGTAGTTTGATCTCATATTACATACTAATTTTTGTTATTATACCAGTTAGTGATTAGTGTTCTGTTCTCTTTGACACTACTGCCAAGCACATCAGAGAACACAGCATAAGAACTGGTGTCAGGAAGTATTATTATTTCTGGTTTTGTAAGACCACACAGGAAGATTAAATATCTTGTCCTAGGTTATATGGTTCTGAGAATAGCACTGAGACTCTAGGCTGGTGTTTCACCCACCAGAACCAGCTTCCTCTGGTCCTTTCTGGTTCTTTCCTTTGGAAACATGGGAAGTCTTATAATACCACCACCACCACAACAACAAAATAAATCTGAATGTTTGGGGATATGGAACAGCAAGATGATTTCCAGTCACCTTCCTGGAAGCAAAAGCTGTATGTAAGATGTAGCAGAGGAAGAGCTGTAACTCTACAAGCCAGGCACCTGTTGGGAGGAAGAATCAAAATGAGAGGCACAGGACAGGCAGAATCCTAAAAGGAATTATGCCTGCTATCATTCTGTCATGGTGTGACACTATTTTTTTTCTGACCCTATGGACAGAAATATGAAATAAAAATATTGGTGTTCACACTGATTCCTGCCACAAGTCTGGCAGAAATCTGAGCTGAAGAAAACAAATTTAAAATTCAGAGTTCAAATAGTTCACTGCTGAGTTAGTGAGCTAAATCAACTCATACAAAAGTTGAGGAAAGATTGTGTTGGAGCAAGGATGATGGCCAGTAGCTGAGAAGCAGGGCCAGTAGAGAGGAGCAGAGAGCACAGCAGCAAAGGGGAAAAAGGCAGTTAAGATTTTTGCCTTTCTAGTAGCTGTTACTCAGGAAAACACAGCCAGAGGCTGTGGTTTGAAATTGCAGCATGTGTAGCAGCAAATAAACTTCATGTTCCCATTCCCTCCACCCCCTCCACTCACTCCCTGCAGCGCTTCTTGCCCAACACCGTGGCCTACTGCCCCACAGTCTTGTCAGTGTGGAAGTTCATATGGCTTCCCTGTAAGGCAGATCAAGGAATTAATCCATCTGAAAAACAATCCAGCAAAGCAAAACATCTATTTCTTCATCAGCTAGAACAGTGAGCCAGTCCAGTGCTGAGCACAGCTGTGCAAACAACTGTGCTGGCCCAGTGCAGGTCCCAGAGTGGAGGCACCACATTGAATGGGGTGGGAGAGAGAACTACAGACAGGATAAGAATGAGCAGCAAGGAATGACATCAGTATTAGTGCCCTAAACTAGTATTGCCAGTGGGCAGTTCATTGTGCCAAACCAGAACCAAGACTTCTAAACAAGGATGTTCTTTTTCATTGTGTTCAGGATAAGAGCAAATACGGTATGTTTTACCAGGAATATACCTGGGTGTCATGCATGATGAATTTGTAAAGGCCTCAAATAATTACTGCCTTCCACAGAAAGGAACAGCAATAGGCATCTTGCTTTGAAGTAGAAAAACAGTAATTGTGTATGGGAAAATTTCTGTGCAAAATTCAAACTGCTGCACAATGGACGCTCTGCCTTTGGAATTGAAGAAATCAGTAGCACGAAATGGCATTCCATTGGTGGGAAGTAGTCTCATGGCTGCAGACCAGGCTTCAGTGAACTCCACCAGTGTTTGCACACGCAGTGAAACGGGCAGCAAAACTGAACAGTGATCTGGGTTTCCGTCTTCCTCCTGCTGGGATGAATGCCTTTTTTTGTGAGACACACAGCCAACGCATAAGGAGCTTTTTACTAACTGTGCTGAGGAGAAAAAAAAAAATCCATCACCAATTACTCTTACATTAAATGGAGTTTTATTTACTCACAATGCCACCTCATATGCTTGGTTAGGTGGAACATACTATAGCACATGAATGTCTTATTACAATTGCTAAAAGCACAAAGGGACCATGTTGACAGATCGTGCTGGACAAACCCTGCACTGGCAAATAGACTTTCGGATGCTAACAAGACTGAATTTCAAACATCCTGGTTTTGACAAACCTTTGATGTGTACCACTATGATGTTTTTTCAAGCCAATCATGTTATTGTCTCATGTTCCACCGATGATCTTCCACTCCAGCTCTTCTTTACAAAACTGTTATTTGCTTCAGAACAGGTCTCCATCTGACAGTTTTGCAAGTGCTTCATGTTTCACAATAGAAGCCCTTAGACCGTCCTACCTTCTAAAACTGCTATTATTAAAGCATTTCTCCTGGTGATAAGTTCCTATTGAATCCTAAGCTTATCTTCCTATGTACCTGCAGCTCCTCCCAGCTGCTTACAGTTTATCCCATTTGGTGGATCCTGATGCTCTGACAATGAGTCATTAATAACTACTTTACTGCAACACACAAAAGCTTCTATCATGGCATAGGCAGAAATTATGCCTGACAAATCCGTGTTGCAATGTCTCATTCAGTCTTCTACTAGATAACAGTGAGGGAATGATTTAGTAATTTTGCTGCTCTGTGTCTGTGTGCACGTGTGTGGGTATGGGAATAGACCATTTTTGTTTGTCTGGGCTGGACAGATTGTGGAAGCTGTTTAAACTGTATATTAAACACTCAGTCCTTGGAAAGGATGCAATACCTTGGGCAGGGACACAACTAACTGTAAGCAGACATTACACTAATGATGCAACATACAATTGGTTTGAAATCTTTACTACACAATAATTATATTTTTTCTGGCACCTGTTGCAATGATCTTAACAAACAATGCTTGATTGAACTGTACTGATCCCTGTGAACATGACACAGTTGTCACCTTTATCTTTCAATTGGGAAAACTCAGGAACAGTGAGAGTCAGAGTTGACTCTGTGTACCAGGAGTGCCACAATACTTCCAAATCAAGTGGAAGAATTCATGACAAAAGAAATGTTGATAGTTGGATACCAAACAGATAGCAAGTTTTCCAGTCATCACAACAGAAGTGCCATGTTCCTTTTGCTAATGTGTGGATTGCTGAGAGGTGTGAGAGGAGTTTTTATGTGTTGTCATAAAGATTGAACCTCCACAGAAGATCATCTGCAGAACACTTTTAAACTAGATTTCATTATCTCGACTTAGACAGTTTTAAGCCTACTGCTGTCTTTCTCAGATGATGTGTCTAAATTGCCATAATTGCCAAGACAACAGAAAAGATACATCTTGCATAAGCAAGTAAACCTGCCCAGCACAGCTTGTCCATCGAAAAATGCCACCTGCTGCTTCAGACCAGTGTGTCTGCAGCACACACTACAGTATTCCTTTTCCTGGGGACTGTGCCAGGCTATGAGCGAAATGCTGGTTCTTAGCAGCACACAGAATATCTGCTGTTGTTCAAAACATTAATCTACAGCCTGCAGCCGTTCATGGCTCAGCTCTAAATGTTCTCTCAGTTCACTGAAAACATACTTCCCTAAACTGAATATTGTACTGATACTCTATCACTCCTTTACCACAAAGACTTATGCAAGCATCTGGTGGTATTCTTGGAGAGGATATTTTTTAGTAGACAGCTAATCCAAATACAATGGATTTGGAAGTAGAGCAGACAGATGTGAAATAATCTGTGAGTTAGTGGCAGTGATTAAACTGTCAGAAAAAAGGGAGAAGGTAAGTGCAATTATGTGACATTCTGACATTTAAATCTACGGTAGGATGGGGGACCAACCATACCTAGAGCAAGGAATGTTCTCAGAGGTGTAGAGTCTGAGATGTGACTTGTTTCCTCATGTGGGCCTTCCAAATTAAAGATCAATTCATTTCCAAACCTAGGTTATAAAGACTTTCTTTTGGTGGCTGGGCAACTTTATACAGAAAATAGCCAGGTCAAAGCTGAGCCAGCTTTAGAGAAGAGAAATATACTCTGTAAGAGAAAATGACAGTGACAAGCGAGGTTGGTCAGATGGGGACAAAAGTGTAGGTACCTTCTGAACTATCTTGAAAGTCATTACCATTAGTCTTAGCTCATTAAGCTTCAAATAGTTGCCATTACTCTTGCCACTGCCTGCAAACAGGTTCAAATGACTGTGTAGATAATAAGATGGTGAAAAATCAAATGAACCGTAATTAACTGTCAGAGAAGTGGCTGTCCTGAATATCAGAATAGGTGACCAAAAAACCCAGTGCAATTCTTTGAGCGTGATTTTGTTGCATGGTAAGACCCATTAGCCTAATTTTTACGTGAGTAAATTATAATTAGGGAAAAAACATTAATTTTCACCAAGTTTCGTTTCTATCAAAGTGCTCTCAGCTGTTGCTTACTGCTGCAGTACACTTTTTACAAAATGAAGCAGCTTTTAACAAAGTTGCTATTTTGAATTGAACCTCCACAGTACAGGAGTGCTCTTCTCTGTATCGACCATATAATTTCTTTGATATTTGTCCTATCAGATACAAAGTAACTTAGTACATTGGCTCATAATAACTGTAAACAACCAAAGGATATTTTTATTTTTTTCTAAGAAAACCCTTAATAAAGGTACTTCTATATCCAGAAGTCATAAATACATAAGATTTATACTTCTGATTCCCTTTTAAATCAGTCTTTCTCCCAAGATAGTTAGGATTTTTTCTCTGACTGGGTCCATGAGTTACTAATGAAGTTTGATTCCCCTCATCTCCTTCCTCTTCTGACAAACATTTGTCATTTTGGTTTCAAGGTTTTGGATGGAAGTTTAACCTGATTGAGTCAATGGTGATTTTTCCGGGCAATTTCAGTCAAGGAATAATTTCAGCCAGTCCCATTCCTACACTTCCCAGTTCTGTTACCACATTATTAGACACTTTACGTCCTGGCTACACTGGACACTGAACAATGAGGAATCAGCCTCTTCTACAGTCATGACCTCACATTTGCTGCTTAAGTTTCCAAAACACTTTGCACTCTTTATTCTAAGAAAAGCCCAGGAACCAAGTACCAGAAATGCAGACACTACTGGTGCATTTCAGGAAAGAACACACACAATTTCAACGCAGCAGTATATTTTAATCTGTATGAAATCCATCTGTACAAGTTCAGCTATGCAATGTAGCACATGTAGAAATAGGTGCAATTCCCATGTTCCTAAAAAGTATCTGATTTTTTTTTCACATGAAAAGCAGCTATTCAGTCAAATTAAATATACACAGAAAACAAATCTCAGCGCTATTATTGCCTGATGTCGCAGTCCTGGATCAAAGCCCTCTCTTGGCTACATCCAAACACTTTCCCCAGTTCTATCTTTTTTTCCTGTCTGATAATCTGGTTGCCAAACTGCTAGTTGAAGATAACTTCATCCTGTTGGTGTTAACAATTTTGGTGTGTCTCATTCCAAGTTCCAGCTAAATTCAAAGGTAGGTGGGGAAAACAAACTCTTTCCCTATGGAGCAGTATCACTGGCCTTTTCCAGCTGCAAGGCTGTCTTGAGTAGTATATTTGATTTCAAGTGGAGCACATATGTGATCTTCCACTATGAGCTCAGGAAACCCCAGGATAAGAGCCAATGTAACCAACTGAAACATCAACCTGCAGCAGAAGGCTAACATCCTTACACTACCCTTGGCCATAAGTATAGTATTGGTGCAGACATTTTCCATTATGGTAAACAGATTTTCATTAGACACATTAGGTAACACACAGCATGTACAAGTAACACAGAAAACAGATACTGCAAGAGTGCTTTAATTATAATTTCAGGGAAAAAAAATAAAAATCCTGTTACAAAAGAAATGTAATACTAGAGCACTGAGACTAGTTTGTTCTCTTTGTACTTGTACATGGAACAATGCAGGAACTCTGTCAAGCACAAACCTGATATGTGCCAAACTGTGTTCTTTGGAGTTGAATTGAGGATGTTTTCACAGTCTAAGTTTCCAGTCCAGCTCATTATGAATTACTTTCTATCTTTTGTTCATGGTTCTGAGGATGGTGTTGTTTTTATGGTTTTCTTGCTTCCCTCTTAGATGACAGATTTCCATCTGCAGTCAAGTTGTAACACTGGATGTAGCTCACAAGCAGTGGAAGCCTGTTTATGCTCCACTGTCAGTGCACAGTGAAGGGTCAAGGATCTCAATTCATGCAGCTTTGTTTACTCCAACAGTGACAAAACTAAATGCACAGTAAAAGATGAATACAAATAGAGAATCTGAGATCATGCTTATTCATTTTGGGGAAAAGCCCGTTTTAAAGCTAAGGAGGAGAAACAGCCAGCTTTCTAGAAGTCGGTTCAGTGGGCAGGCACTTGGGAGATAAACTGTGTTGCCCTATGTGCCAGAGGCTGCCCATGAGAGGCATGAAACACCTTCTGAGACTACTTTGAGACAAGACCAGACTGACTCATATAGTTCTTCAAGTTCGTAATACACAGTTTACAGCACAGCAATGTGAACTTTAAGAGAAGTATCAAGTTCCTCCTCATTTCTGATTGGGTCCCTTTGCTATTTTAGCTCTGCAAGCTGTCTGTAATTCCTGCTAGACCAAATCTAAGAAAAGGAATGGTGATTTAATCTCACAATGTGGAATGTCAGAGAGACTGGGAGTGGTTTGTTCAATTCATTTGAAAGGTACCTCAGATAGGGAGAAGGTTTTACGAAGAAAAGGTGTGCAGGCTAGATAGAAAAAAAAGAAGCAATGGAAGGAGCACTGGATATCATGCTATAAGTTGAAGCACTTCTTTTGGATAACCAGCAGAACAAAAAAAGGCTTTTTCTTCTTGGTTTTTACAAAAAAAAAAAAGTTTTAAAAATATACAGCTGAGTGAGGCACAGTCAGGTGGTAAAAGTCTCTTCATCAGATAAATGTACTGAGATTCTTCACAAAGTATTGGGGGAGAAACAAAAGAAGGAAGAAAACAGTTGCACTGCCTCCACCTTCCCAGAGGTGACAATCCTTTTCTTCATCTGATCAAGAGAATGAAAAATGAACTTCATTCCTCCCATTGCTGCACTCTCTGTGACTATGGGGAGGCAGCACTGACCTAATGGCACTCACAGGCAATTGAGATTGGCCACCCCAAACCCTTAAGGAAATGCTTCTCAGTGCAGGCAAGAAGACGAGAAGAAAAAAAGATGCTGGTGCCCAGCAAAGCTGACAGCATGCATTGCCAGAGTATCTGTGCTCCTACACCATTTCCTTGCTCTCCAGATTACTTAGAGAGGACACCTACTGTAAGCACCATCACCTTCCTGTCTTCCTCCTTTCAAAAGCTGTAATGTGCCCCAAAAATCCTTTACCCCACTTTTAAGCAAAAACTTTTGTTATTGGCTTGCCTCTGAGCCAACACAGTGTGTTTGTGATTCCTGGATCTCCTTTGGGCACTAAAGCCTTCTCTGGCCCTTTCCACTCCGACTTTTTGAAGAGTGACAGCAGGATCCCAGCAGTAGGCATACTTGAAGAAGCTGGTGCCAGAAGACTGCTCTCTGTAATTGTGGATGTAGGAATCTTGAATTAGCTTATGATCTTTAAAGCCTGCCTTTGCATCAGCTTCCCAGGGAGGCTATCATTTTTAAAACACAAATGAACATTCATATTTTTATCCTTTTCCTTGAGTGTGAAAATATTGTTTATTGTTTTCTTACACCTAAGAAAGTTTAAGGGAAATAGGGAGCCAGTAAATCCTGAAACTGGGGAATTATTTCAAAACTGTTGTTTTCCTGGATTCTTTCATGCAAATTTTTATCACTAGGTAGCACAACTCAGCCAGATTCAACATCATGCAGATCCCAGATACAGCAAGCATGAAAATAGTAAATGTGGTTTTCTCAGTGGGCCGAGACACGAAACAATCCACAGTGTTGGGGCAGGGCCAAGCATCACACTTCACCAGGCGAGGCATCTGGTAGCCATCATACATGTAATAGAACACGTACATGAACACGGCTTCAAAGACGATCCTGAAGAAGATGCTGCTGGTGTATGTCCACCACAAGGGGCCCCGAATGTGCATCTTTTCATTTTTTAGCTCTTCAATATCGATTTTCTCACCATTCCTGAACCGCCTTTTCTTCTCATGCCTCCTGTAAGCCACGTGCATGGCCACAAGCAGCGCAGGTGTGGAAACAAAGATCAGCTGCAGGGCCCAGAGTCTGATGTGAGAGATGGGGAAAAAGTGATCATAGCAAACATTTCTGCAGCCAGGCTGAAGTGTGTTGCAGACAAAATCTTGTTGTTCATCTCCCCAGACTCTCTCTGCTGCCACAACCAGGATCATGATACGGAAGATTAAGAGGACTGTGAGCCATATCTTCCCGATACTGGTGGAGTGCTTATTTACACCTCCTAAAACAGACTGCAGAGTTCCCCAGTCCATCTTCTCTTCTGTGTCCTTCTACCTGCAGGATGACACAATACATAGAATGGTCACTTTTCAAATTGTGAAAAATCAGATCTAGACCTGTGCAAAAGAGAACTTCCTAACAGTGCTTTTCAGAGCCATAGGCAAGTGTAAGTCACTTTCATTAATGTCACCCATGTGTTTATGGATTCAAACAACTTATTAAACTCTCTCCCTTCCATCAATTTATGACAGCACAAGCATACCTCAGTGTATTTCTCAACAAGGCTTTGGGCAGGAAATAAGTACATCTTAATACAGTTTCTCTGTGCATCCTCTATGCTCTCCTTTCCTTTCTCGAGCTATTTTCCTTTCTGTGGTTGACTCTTGTCAGTGTTTTGCCTTTTGGTGTACTTCCCAAAGCAATAGAAATTACTATCACTGCATGAGTTAAGCCACATCTAGACAAAGTAGAGACTTCTCTAGCATTTTTCACAGGATTTCTTTGCCAACACCACAGCCCTAGAAGGCTGAGATGCTTTCTTTGTCTCGGAGGTAAGTACTTCTTGGCCTTCTTCAGCAGAGCTCCTTGCTCCACCCAGACACCTCCAGCAGGCCTCCAAGACTTTCTGTTGCTTTCCTTGTCCTCAGACAAGGCCCTTAATCTCAAAAGTACGTTTGAATTTGCCAACACTGGTGAGAAGCCTCAAGCCAGCTCTGTCAGGGCTGCATGCTTATATAGCATGAACCAGCAGGCAAGAGCAGAGAGAGCAGAGCCTGCCCTTCCACATTCATTGCTATGTCATCCAAAAAAGGAGGCAAGCACAGTCAGAGTTGAGAAGAAAAAGTCCTCAGCTGAAGAGTTTATGTTGATTTTCTAGATGCCATCACACTCCTGCAGAATACAGAATGTCAAACTTCAGAGAAGCTTCATTTCAGCTTTCCTCCTACTATTAAAAACTAAAATCCACACTCTTTGCCCTTTGGAAAGCAAGTTTTACTGAAGTTTAGACTTCAGTCTCAGGGCTCAGCTTTCACTGATTGCAGCCATTTGGAAACTATCACCGAAGTGGACAAAACACTTTGAAACCCGAGCTAGGAACCTGCATAGCTGGTCCATCATCTCTCAAGGCTAGACTGAGCTGTGCTGTGTGGGAAAGCCACACAGGCTGTGGATAAGAGCTCCATCTCCTCTTGGTGCTGGCTGTGTGCTGTGGGGAGAGTTTGGTACCTTGCAATGCAACACTGGCCGAAGTGTACAAAAACCTCTCATTCTCACACAGCAGAGAGAGAGAAAAAAGAACTTTTTACCCCCGTGTAGTTACATCAAGACCAAAAGACAAACGTGCCCCAACACATACCCTTGGTTCGAGGGCCTAGCTTGTACAGACAAGCCTGGAGGCAAGAGGGAGAGGTCAGATTTACTGTGATGCGGAAAAGTGAAATTGGGTAAGGCAAAAAAGAAAACAACTTTGAGAAGATGGCTGGAATTCCTGAGACTTCTCATGCTTTGTCTCTGCTGAAACTGGCACCATTTTATGCAACATTTTACACTGACCAAACCTGCAGGCTATGATGAGATATTCATTCTGGTAAGAATTTCCTCATGTCTGTTGCATAGTCATTAAAATGAAGTCAATGAAACCTTCACAAGAGGGCAATCAGAATTGAAGGAAAGTATTGGAAGTGCATATCGCTGAGCTGAACAGCCTGGGTTCCAAGTGCCATCTCACACTGCAGTTCTCGAGCAGTGCCACAAGTTTTGGGGGGAAAAATCTTTTCTCCCTGCTCATCTGCCGCCACCGAAACCCTGCAATTGGCTGTAGGGAACCAATCTACCCAGACACCCAACTTGCCAACCAAGACACCATTCTTGAAAACCACTCCAAATCCCTACTCTGGGGTTAGTAGCTGGATCTCAGCTTCTCCCTCCCTCTGCGCCGACCTTTATCCTGCCGAGTTCCCGCGCGGTTGCGGGCCCTCAGCAGTGGCAAGCGGCAGGATTGCCGTCCGCTCCTGTCAGCGGGCACCGCTGCCAAACGCCGGGTTTGGCTCGGAGGTCCGACGGCTTCTCCTGGGACGGGCTGTGCGGTCCGAACGTCCCGGCCGGCCCCAGTCACAGCCCCTGGCCCGCTGCC
>WEIT01002041.1:9531-32732 GCA_013389985.1 Dryoscopus gambensis | reverse complement strand
GCATCGGGCGGAGCGGACCCGGTACCCTGCAAATACCGCCCTGCACCGGGATTGATTCCCAAGCGTTGGCAGAAGACATGTCCTGGAGGGAAATCCAGTCCCGGGGGACACTCCGAAACTGCTCCAGAGCCGTGGCAGCCGGAGGAAATCATCACCGTGAGAGAGCTCGGGCAATGGTCAGATAAAACGTAGCTCCCATAGATTTTCTCTAGGGTGAGGTAGGGCTAGAGAACGAAACCTCAGAGACCTTCTTAGAAGGCCTGAGTTTGGAAGACAAGGAATAGGTAAACTAGCTAAGGAACTGATAATAAAAAATTGATCTTGGTAGCCAGATGTAGGGATGACAAGGGTATCAAGTAGCTAAGAGCAGGGTAGAAGTAAGACGGTTTTTCCTTTGAAAAGGAAATTCTCACTAGGGTGCACAGCCTCGATTTCACTGCTACTGCACAAAGGGAGTAGGGGTTAAAGTTGTTTTTGTGAGAGAAAGTAATCGAGCAGGAAGTATAAAGAGTGACTCAAATGAGAGTTACTTCTTGCCATGTGAAGATCTGTCTTCTGTGTTATTTGTCTGGCCTTTGAACTCTGTTGTTCACAGTAAAAAACAAAACAAAAGTTTCTTCTTCTTATAGTACCCTTTACGCCCCATCTTTAAGGAAAGCTTTTGTGGACAAAGTCCAAGCCAGCCACGCATGAATTACTTCCATCAGCACTGCAAGCTCCTACCTTGGGCTTTGCTTGTGAAGGATACCCAGTGTTGCTTTCAGGCTCAGGTTTGCCTCACACAGTCTGCACTTCACCCAAAGCATCCAACCAAGAATGACTTCTATTAAATGATGCTTGATTACAACTTTGTGAAGAGTCTTGGCTTTTCAAAACACTGGCAAAAAATCCTGCCAGAAATGAATGCTGTGTTAAAAAGGATGTGTAGGAAAAATAATAAAAATTTGTCTGACTAGGTGAAGTACTGCTGAAAATGCTATGTTTGTTACTGTATATTGAAGTCAAGCTCTATGTTACACTTAGTACTAAGCTTGTTTTTGTGACACATATCTGGAACTAGAAATGCTTTCATCAGTAGGGACTTAAATAATGTTTAAATTTGATCTAGTAATTTGTATAGATAACAATTACTAGAAACTTGAACTTGTGTGTGTATCCACAAACTGACAGAGTTAATTTGGCTTTGCTCTCAGAGGTTTAGAAAATTATGTTGGACTTCACAGAATATTCTGAGTTGGAAGGGACCCACAAGGACCATCAAGTCCAGCTCCTTGTCCTGCACAGGACACCCCAAGAATCACATCATGTGCCTGAGAGTGTTATCCAAACACTTGTTGAACTCTGCCAGGCTGATGCTGTGACCACTTCCCTGGGGAGCCTGTTCCGGTGCCCAACCACTCTCTGGGTGAAGAACCTTTTCCTAATATCCAGCCTAAACCTCCCCTGACACAACTTCAGGCCATTCCCCCTGGTCCTGTCACTGGTCACTGAAAGGAAGAGGTTAATGTCTGCCCCTCTGCTTCCCCTCACACAGAAGTTGCAAACGGCAATGAGATCTCTCCTCAGTCTCCTCTTCTCCAGGCTGAACACACCAAGTGACCTCAGCCACTCCTTGTATGGCTTCCCCTCAAGGCCCTTCACCATCCTTGTGACCCTCCTTTGCACGCTCTCCAATACTTTAATGCCTTTCTTACATTGTGGCACCCAGAACTGCCCCCAGCACTGGAGGTGAGGCCGCCCCAGTGCAGAGCAGAGCGGGACAATTCCCTCCCTTGCCCGGCTGGTGATGCTGTGCCTGATGCCCCCAGGACACGCTTGGCCCTCCTGGCTGCCAGGGCACTGCTGACTCGTGTTCAATTCCCCACTGACCAGGGCCCCCAGTCGTCCTTCTGCAGCGCTGCTCTCCAGCATCTCATTCCCCAGTCTGTCCGTACATCCAGGGTTGCCCCATCCCAGCTGAAGAATCCAGCAATTTCCCTTCTTGAACTTTATCTGGTTGGCGATTTCCCAGTCCACTGATTTGTCTGAGTCTCTCTGCACGGCCTCTCTTGTGCTCAGGGGAATTGATAGCCCCTCCCAGTTTATTCTTATTGGCGAACTTAGTATCTCTTTGAGTCCTGCATCCAAGTAATTTATAAAGATATTGTTGAAGAGCACAGGGCCTAAGATGGAGCCCTGTGGAACCCCCGTAGTGACAGGTCACCAGCCTGATGTCACCCCTTTCACTGTAACCCTTTGTGCCCAACCTGTGAGCAAGTTGCTCACTGTGTTTGCATGATGTGTGCATCCAGCTGTGTGCTGGATATTTTGTCCAGAAGGGTGTTGTGACAGTTAAAAGTTTCACTGAAATCTAAGATCTTTAAATCATCTAAAAATAAAGATCTTGAATAGTTAACTACGTTTTATGAAATGATAGCCAGGTTTGAAAGTAGTAATTGTAAATGCTTGGAAGAAATTCTCAGCTCGTGCTGCTCAGTACTGCCACAGTGTTTTTCATTTAAAACCAAACAAAATCTATGTTAAAGCTGAGTGCTATTTTTAGTTTCCTTGATTTTTGTTTGCTTGCTCATGTGCGTAACGCTTTATTTGGGAAGGAGAGGGAAATCCTAGCAAGGAATTCTGACAGAGCATAAATCCAGGGTTGCAGGCTTGCTGCAACACCTTTCTTAACACCTGTCTCCTTGGCAGGAGGTGTGAGAGACAAGTTTTAACAACTCTGGAATCTGTAAAGGTTCATCTGTAAGGAAGGGGTAGCATAGAAGCTGGTGAATGCTACCAACTGTTCGTGTGCGTACAAAACATTGTTTCTTGTGGATCGTAAAGTAATGCGGAAATAAAAGCTTTATAAAAATAGGAAAATAAAGACTATTTTAACTTCCTCAACTCAGAATCAGGTTTTAGCTTATCTCAGGATAGCAGAAATCTTGGCATCATCTTCCAGTAATGCGTTATGGCTTTCCAAAGACTGTGTCTGCATCTCTGCATTCAACAGCCCCCAGGCACTTCCAGAGGCTCTGTCTGGACCTGTACTTTTAAGAGCACTTGTTTCACTCTCTGCTTTGCCTAACAATGTTTCGATGTCATCTGTATATGGCTTATATAAGTACTTAATATTTATCCCATATATACATATAAATCAAAATCCACATGATCCTGGAGTAATTAACTCAATAGTTTATTTATGTGCGGTGAAAGAGAAAAAAAGTTTCATTTCCTGAAAGCTTACTCTTAGATAATTTCATGGGACATTTCAGAGTCCTCACCACTGGGAGCTATAGCTAATTGTCTTTCCCTGTTCATCTCCTTTAAGAGTTCATAAACTTCTGTCATATCCTCTCTCCATCCTTTTTATTCTGTGCTGAAAGGCCTAATTTGTTGAAGCTGTGCCATGCAGGAGCTGTTATATATCTTTATTATACTCATCACAGCTTTGTGTGTCTTTTTTACAAGAGCAGTCCAAGTACCTGCACAGTTTATAAATCCACATAGCAATGCTTCCCCTGGTGTTCACCATAATTTTCTAGTAGTTTCTATTTACTTGTTTTCTTTTTTCAGATGTGTTATAGCAGTAAGTTGATTTTTTTCATAGTCAGCCCACGATTCTTTCCCAAGCATTGTTAGAAATTGAAACAGTACCTCCTGGGGTACATATATGCCCATACTCTGGAATAGGTGTATTTTGAACTAATTCTCACACTGTCTACTAGTTTGCATCAGCAGATGCCCAAGTTCACTTGCAAATTTATTATCCAGTTACACTGGATAAAATCTGCTATTCCTCATGGTCAGGTTTAGTTTTGACTACCACAAAGCACCACTTTTATAATTCACAAAATTTTGATTTTTGCTGATTCGTATGTATTGCAACCTCCTTATTCACCGGTTTTGCTTCAAATGAGGCTCTTTCAACACCTAGGAGCCTACTCACTACTTGTCGTGCACAGTTGTCATCAATCAACTGGAAATGCAGCTATAGACTCAGACCACACTTTGAAAATAGTTTTCATTTCTTTGAGGCTGGATTAAAAATGTTACACCTGGCATTTTTGCACTAACATCAGCAATAAAAGCACCTTCCCAGTTCAACTCAACGTGTGTAACCAGTTTGCCTCTGCTGTTCAAACACTCATTTTAGTCATTATACGACCAAAAATGCTGTACTTGCTTAGCCCTTGAACAAGTAATTTTGTCTCCTTCAATATCTTTACATGTATATTAGTGAAATAGGTACCCAGTCATTTTTATTATGTTCATTTTAATTGCCCTCCCAACCTTTTAAAAAATAAGCTTTTGTATTTTATAGGAAAGTGCCTGAAGTGCTGTTGGCAAGGTCTGTCTAATACAACTAACATGGTTGTAGGAGCTCAAATCCATAAAGCCATAGCTTCCGTGCCTAGTACCCAACATTGAATTCTTAATGCTTACACAGCCATCATGTTGGGTACAACTCTGCCTCCTCCCTCCCCACACAGAGGTAATGGGCTCATGTGTCGTTTTCAAGGAACATTTTATTTACAAAGAACAAACTTTCGTTGTTTAACTTAAATACTTCGCTACTTTGTCATCTTTCAGCTTTTTTTAAAGTAAAATATTAATGTGATAAAAATACTGCTGTGGTTTATGCCGTAGCAGGAGGATCAGAGATTGAGAGGCTGATCTGTGTGTGAAAACAGCACTCAGTGTGCTTTGTAAACTCAACTTGATTTAATAGCTGCAAAGATGCTGGTTTATGTCAATGTTGCTGCAGGAGACTCTCAGTTCTCTGGGCACAGGCATCGATCCCATGATCCTTACTGTCTCCGAAGGCTTCTCTGACAGACGAAGCTTAAGACCACAGAAAGAAGAAGCCAGCACAGAAGACATCAACCTTCTTTTATGTTCGCTGCCTAGTTCAAACAATTCAGGAGGGACACAGCACCTAGTTTTCTTCTCTGAGTTAGAGCTGTCTTCCACCAGAAGTTCCTCAAAATCCTCTTCCAAATTTACTTCATAAAGCAGCATGTGTTCTGCCTTTTCTGTTGGCTGTGCATGGATAACAAAGAAGTTAAACAAGTTTCATCATTTCGTCCAGCTGTAAAAAAGACACTTTAACGCAACACGTAAGGGACACATTTTAAAGTGTCAAGAGCTGCCCGATCCTTTGTTTCAACCCCCTGTGGCAAGCAGAATTTTCTTTGTAGTAGCTCTTTGCCTTTTCTCCCTAATTAGAATAGATAAGTATGCTTCCCTCAACTTCTCAGGTCTTTTGTCTAAGCCCTGCGGCTCCAGAGACACCCTCCCAGGGCCGCCGCCTGTCCCCTCAGGGGGGCACCTTGCTGGACCAGCTGGCTCACCCCAGCTCGCCTTGCAGCTCTCAGGGTCTCCACTGCCCTGAGCTCCACAGCCCCTGGCCCTGCTTGTGCACAAGGGCTCAAACCCCTTCAGGGTAAGACAGAATTGGTGGGTAGGACCCCTATTTCCTACCAGTTGCAGAAAAAATAAGTTTTGTCATAGAGTGGGGAGTTTCATGTGAGAAGGTGATACCTTTTCACAGGAAGGGTCACAAAGGTGCAGCACAAGGCCAGGCACAGGCAGAGCAGGGTCTGTAAAGGAGCTTTGTGATTTTCTTTGCTTCTGGGGAGATGCTATCCACTGTATCTCAGAAATAATCTCTCCCCAAAGAAGAGGGGTGTAGGGCACAGCCAGACCTAGGAGCAGACCTTACTTTTGACCAACTCCCACCCTTTGCCATGCATATTCCGTGTCTGTAAATGCACTAATAGAGTTCAGGCAAACTTTTCTCAGGTAAACACTTTTGCCAGTAACACTTTTAATCTTTGATGCTTATCTGAGGAGGTTTTGTCCTTCTCTATCTCTTGGAGCACACAGAGAATAGAAGAAACTCACATTTATTCACAGATAAGGGTGGGAAGAAGACAATGAGAGATACCAGTCTCAAATGCTGGAGGCTGGGGAGAGAAATTGCTAAAAGCTGGATTGATGGAGCAGCCATAAAAGCTTCTAAATACAAAGGGTAGTGCCAGTGAAGCCTGAGGAGAGGGTGGATGCCAACAATGGGAAAAGATCTGATTCTGCACACCCCACAGAGGGAAGGGGAAGATGTGGGTGGAGAGCGTTGTGATTAAAATATCTGGTGTGGGTCGTTGGACTCAGTGACAGGAGCTCAAGGGGAATGGTTGCGAGAGCAGGCAGTATCTGAGAATGATGTATGATTCTTCCATGGAAAGTGGGCTGGATTCACATCTTTTGCATTGTTTTAATTTAATCCGAATAAAGTACACTCTCTTGTTCCTTTAGTCAATACTCAAATAGTCGACTAAGTGACTGATCCAGCAGTTTGCCAAGGTCTGAAATTCAGGTCCTGAATCAGATCAAAAACAAGAACAGGATGATTCAGTAACGACCTGGTTGCACCTATGTATGCATCATATTAACCAAGTCATTTCTTGCATTCAAATATATTATGGGAAACACTTCCTCTTGCTAAACTCTTCAGAGATAAAGGAGTTGAACTGGGAGTTGAAAGGAGTTGGGAAGGAAGAGTCATGAGGAACTAGAGAGATACAGTTGAAATCTTCATGCTGTTAACAAAATAAAGAAAAGCAGTGACTATTACAAAGAGCTTTTCAGGCAGAAGCTATGGCCAAGACCACACCATGTTCCACCAACAGATCTGTGCTGGACTACAGCTGTGACCTGGAGGTCACATCTCTGTGTGGTCCTCTCAGTCAGCCACAATCCCAGGGCCCTTTGGGTGCTATCTCCATGCCCAGTGCTATTCCCTGGAGCAATGCCCCTGAGAACATGCCTGTGAAGCTGTCTGGGATGTACCCAGGCTGTGCCCCAGGACATAAGGACAAGTCAAATTCTCGAATGTCCACTCTGTTTTTCCATTCCCTAGGTTTTCTTCATTCTCCACTTTAAAACTTTTTTCCTGGCAATTCAACTATTTGTGAAACACCTGCCACACATCCCATCAGATGGCTTCTTCACATGTCAAAGCCAAGTGTTCTCTCTTAGTTTGTGGGTATCCGAGAGCAAGGGCTCCACTGCCACTGAGGAGTGCAGAAAATTTAGCAGTCTGCAAGAGGGTTATGCACATAATTTGGAGGATGCTCAAAATCTGCTGACTTTTGGCAGCCATCTCTATTCAGTGGAGGAGACTAAAAAAGAACACAGAGTGACAGAGTGAGATTGTTATGCTGATGGGGCAAAATCTGCAGCACCTGAAGAGCTCTAGAGCACTGAAGCACACAAAGCTGTGTGCAAAGCTGACACTGGTGCCCCTGTGCAGAGACAACATTAGGAGAGCTCCTGTCCTGACAGAAACCAAGCAGGCAGCTGCTTGCATGCTCAAGCTTGACTGCTGTTGGTCAGTGGGCAACAATTTGAAGCTGTGGAGTTAACAGAAATTATGCAAGACTGTGGGGCTCTGCTTTGTACAGGAAATAATAAAGGAAGCTGAAGTAGGCTTCAGGAAGACTTGTTTGGCCAAGGGCCACTAAGTATTTGGTAAAAAAGGATATACATCCAGGTTATACACCACCTCGTACCTAAGAGGGAAATGTTACCAGCAGAGTGGGGAGTGAAGTCAGCTTGCTGGAATGATTCTGCTGACCTGAAACAACCAGACACAAAACCAAACAGCAAAGTACACAAAAATGCTGTTGAGCTGAGGGCAGTTTCCTTTGTCAGAGGAAGGCAGATCATGCTTCTCTGGGGTTTGGGGGATGTGAGGCTGGACTCCAGCATAGCACTGACGCTTGGAAGGACTCTTCCGAGTTCTATGGTATACACAAACTCCAGACTAGTTGCACAAGTCTCAGATAGTGTATTTGATATGTAAAACCTGAAAAATAAATGCATGAGTTAAGCCAGAGAAAATGTTAGATACCTTGCTAACATTAAAAAACAGACAAACAACAACAAAAAATCCCAACAACTTCTTTACTGAAATAATTATTCTGCACCTGAATAAAATGTTCATGGGCCAATGTGACCCTTTTCTTGCCCAAGTGTTTCTGGTTTGTTATGTTCCTTTCCTGCATTTCTACAGGTAATAAACAAATGTTAGGTATAAATAGAAGAACTTTTGATTTTTAAGGGCTAAGTAATGGTCAATACTTATAATTTATGACCCTTACTGATAAACTGGGATGACAGTTAGAGATAACAAGTAGGGACTGAACCAGTATTTCATTAAAAGAGTCAATAACCTATGACAGTATAAATTATTATGGGAAAGGCGAAGTGGTGGTTTTGTATTCATCAGTTTCATAGCTCTTGTCTGCAACAGGTTGGAAAGGGAGAAGGATGTTGGCTCTTCCCCTGCTTTGTGCAATAAAAGGTGGAGAACACCGACCATGGCAGTATCCTTGGGATACAAAGGCTGCTGGTGAAGAAATCCCTGGAACTCTTGCCCCAGTAGTCTGAATTATCTGTCTCCTAGTTTAGGCTCTCCCTGACATCCTTACGTGTCTTCTTCCCAGTCCTGACTTTTCTCATAGCCACTTTTCCTTGTCCAAAGGACAGTGTCTTTTCCTGTCACTCTCCCCAGTCTTTTTGCCAGCAGCTGCCCCAGGCTGGAAAAACTGAGAACTTGTCTCACTTCTGTGTTTGTTTTTGTTGGGTACCAAGAAGTCTCTGTTGTGCAGAATAGTCCCAGAGAGAAGTAAGGCTTTTCCCTGGGTCTGACTAGGTGGTGGAAGGTAACTTTCAAGCTCTTTGAGGAGACTTGTACTGGCAGATTTGAAAGGAAGGTAAGCTGCAAACTGCCAGGATGTTACCTGAAAGATCTCAAGGATTTTTGTGCAGCTGCAGGTGCATTTTAGCGACATAGAACCAGGGAAAGGAGCTCAGGTGGTTATTAAGTCTACACATAGACTGAATCAGCTGGACTTGGAACAAGCCAGAGGGACCAGACCATTTAGGAGTGGATCAGCAATTATTGCTAAATGAATATGAGGAAGGAGTCCTTGATTTCTGTCTCCAGAATGCGGTGGAGCCCCAGGGAAGATAATGCTCCAGTGTCTCTCCTCCTTGCTTTTCATCATGCTCCTAACCACAGAAGTCCCAGCAGAGCCCACTGCAGAGATCTGTGGGAAGGGATCTTATAGACGTGGAAGAAACAGATATCATGCCAAGAAATTACAAAGAGCCACACAGAATCTCCTCAGAAAGGTCACTGAGCTTATTCCTAAGCGATATAGGCATTTGGGATTACAAAAATTCCAGGTAAACACAAGAAATATCCCTTTCAACCAGCACCCCAAAAGAAGGAAAGCATATCCATTTGGGTCGGGAATGTTTCTACCTCTGCTCTTTACTTTATTCAAGTACACCATAAAGGGATTTGCTTCAGGCAGGGAAAGGTGGACATCCAACAAAACCACTGTCTTTGGCAATGTTTGCATTATCCATGTACTCTCAGTACTTAAAATCTGGCTAGAAGTCAAGGGCTCCAGCTGAATGAGTGCTTGGTGACTTGCTGGCATAATTTAATGGGTCAGTAGATAATTTCTTTTGCTAAGAAATAAATTTTTGCCAGGTTGCTGCTCCTTATTTGAGATTCTTTCTCAGCACCACCACATGCCTGCTGCTAGGTGGTTCCTGTTTGAACTGACATTTTTATGAGTAAATGGTGGGTGGCAGAATAAACTGACCATGGGGAAAAAAAATCTGTTCCTTTGTTATTTGACTGCATAAAAGGGTAGCATTTTGAAGAAGAGGATGGAATTGTTTGAGGCATGCTCAAGGGAAGTGCCTAAACCCCATACATTAAATGCATTCAGAGCTGTGTTAGCCCAGGCTTCCTTACCAGAATCCCTCTTGGCTCAGCTGCACTTGCCCATAGCTCTGCCCTGCACCCCCTGTGTGCCTGCTCCCCAGGGGTCACAGACATGCTGGAGTGTCACACAGGCTGTCCACAGCTGCTGAGAGGGGAACCTTATCTATGCTAGGATACCAAGAGACCCCAAGTACAACTCCCAACACTTTTGGCAGAGCACTTTTGCCCCGTGCTGCTGTGTGTGATCCCAGCAGCAGCCCCAGGCTCGCAGTCCCTCAGCTGCACACACCTCAACTTCTCTCTTCTCTCTGACCTGTGAGTGCAGTCCCTTGTCAGTCTGGCACCCTGAGGGACTGGGATGACTTTCCTGGTCAAGGCAGCACAAGGAACTGGGTGGTGGGCTGTATTGGCATGTAGCTGAGTGTACAAATGTAAAAAGCAGGAAAAAGTCACTCCCCAAATATGCTGGGCTTTCAGAGAAAATGGAGAGGATGAGAAGAGACGTAAATTCAGGTTATGGTGACCCACAGGCTGTGAGGTTCCAAATCCAAATGAGACCAGGCACTACCAGGAGGCATTCACAGTGGGGCTCACCTCTTGGGACCAGTGTGGGGAAGGAACACGGTGCTCCTGCTGGCATTTGCCTGGTATGGCCAGGTTGATGTCCTGAGTTGTACAGGGAATATTGTATGGACACCGGAAAAATGGGATTAAAACAACCTTGCAGCGACTCTGTACATGTCTGGTTTGTGGAAAAAGTGTAAAATAAATCAGGTCTAAACCACACCAGGTATTTTATCATTATGGGTAGAGCATCAGGCAAGGGTTCTCATAAATCCCTTGTGGTAGTTTCTATTATTTCAAAAGAGATAGAATCTACTGGAAATCATTTGGATTGACAGCATTTATGCAAAGCCACAAGGAAATTCCATTCAAGATCAGAACATGCAGAGTTTTCAGTTCCTGCCAGGGATTGCAATTGCTGTTGAAACACTTGATTTCCAAACTGCAACCCACAGCCTCAGGTGAGGTCATTCTTCCTTGTGTCAAGACATGTTGCTTTGTTGTGCAGCCTATTGTACGTCCTGGGAACAGGTATTTTGCCTGTAAGTCAGCAAAATTCACATGCATGTCTATAACTTCAGAGACATGAAATAAAACACATAAGGACATAAAAACCAAGATTGTTCATGCCCTTGCATGGCTCCAGTTGGCCCAGTTAATTGTATTTGCATATCTTTTTTCTTTTCTATGGCATTCAGTACACTTCCAGCACAACCCAGTAATGTAATAGCACTGCCTGCTGATGTGAAAATCACAGCATGATCTCTAAAAATAGCTAAATTAATTCTTATTTTTCCTTTTGCTTATTTGACATGTGCTATGACAGAATTGTGGCCACAGTCCAGCTTCAGGAATAAAACAGCTTGTGCTCCCTTTGAAATTCCAGAAAGCAAAGGAAGAGATAGGGAAAGTTGTCTAAATAGCCTCCAATTAGGCCTAGAACCTAGTGGCCAGATTTCTGAAATCCATCACTTTCTGGAAAGCATTACATTTCTATACCACAGCCCAGGACAGCTAGCAAGGGCTTGTGAGCTGTGCCAGTGGTGGGGGTGGTACTCTCACCTCTCTCTCCTGAGGTTAGACGGAGATGTGGGTTTGAATCCTGCAGTCTAAAGCAATCACTTCAGCAACATGTTTCCATCCTCAGTGGCGTCCTCCACCCTCTGAAAATTATAGTTAAACCCCAAAATAACAAGTGTTTGGGCTTTTGCTGTCAGTGTTGCTGGGCTTGGCTAGTGCTGAGAGTTTGTCCAGTGTTGAAACTGGTTTAGCAGCACTGACAGCTTGCCAAAATAAGCTAAAATAAGGTATCCAACCTTCAGATTAATTGAAATATATCTACCACAGGAATTTATCAAGATGAATATAAAATTAATTTAGTTAATCAAAGCAGCCTTCCTGCTATAGGAAATGTTCAAGGAGGGTCAGGTAGCCCTTATTCTTCAAGAATTCTTCAAGTCAAATACACCTCAAGTATGACCCAGGTGATTTTGATTCTGCTTCAGATTTGCAGATTGGGCTGTGTGACATCTCGTTTCTAATATTCACCCTTTATCACTGGTCAGTAAGTGTGGAAAAAAGTAACTTCTCTTCCTATTTTTCTAACAGATTCATCACTAAATAGTGCATTTTCTGCTGGCTTTTAATCATGTTTAATAGGTGGCTATTCTTCAGTGGTCAGTTGGATAATACCTCCCAGCTCTTTGGCGAATGAAGCTGTAAAATACCCAGAACTGTTAAAAAATAAGTGGGAGTTAGCTTGCTGAGGAGTAAATTAAGCTGGTGAATTGTGTGTGAACAAGGTGATGTCACAAGACCATTAGGGCCGAGGACATCCAGCTGTATGGGTTGGGTCGGTCTTCCAGAGGCTGTCAAGTGTTCCCTTTGGTTGGTGATCAGCTGGTAGGATGTCTTTGACTGCGAAAACCTTTTGATTGCTGATCAGGGTTTCCCTACACAATGATAAAGGGGTTAGATAGGTTTTGGGATGAGATCCAAGAGACCAAGATGATAGGATTTAAATAGATGTCAGACACCTACGTTCAGAGCTGTAATAGAGGAAACCCCCATCCAGCTGCCACCCAGCCCTCCAGGCACTTAAATTCACTGGGTGCCTTCCACTATCACCCACAACCTGCAAGTTCACCCGCAACTCCTCTCTCTGGTGTCACTGGAGGGACCAGAGGGGTGGACAAGGGGCGTCTCTAAGTAACCCCATATAACCTCCGTATCAACCCCACCTCGGTGCTGGGAAGAACAGGGGAGATGCCAGAGGGAGAAAGTGTGGGCGGGTAGTTTGGCAAGTCAGGCTCTCCCTCCAGAGGAAGCCCCAGGATGACTTTAATCTTTACAATAAGCAGTGCATAAACACAAAAATAAGCTTGGAATCAAGGTTATCTCTCTTGGCTGTGAGGAGGGAAAACTGAGTTATGCAGCATTCTCCTTTCATCTCTAATTCCTGTGGAATAATACACAGTAAATGCAGTTCCAGATGATCAGTTTCATGTGTCTGTGAACAAGTGAAAAAGTTACTCTTATCTACAGTTACAGTGACCGAGAAAAAGGAAGGTGTTTCTGGTCATCACTTCTCACCTCTGCTGGATGTGGGCACACCTTCCAGCTCTGTGCCAGAAATCACGTGTGCCTTTGGGAGCAACCCCTTACGTCTCTGACCCCCAGGACAGCTGAGCCTGCCTCCCACCTGCCAGCACGACTGGGTGATATAATTATCTATTTCATTATCAATTTTTCTTTACACATCTAAATAGTTTGGGTTTTGTTTTTCTTTTTTCTTTCACCTCGGGGCACAGAGCAGAGCTGACTGAAGTGCCAGCCCAGGCAGCTCTTGTTCCTGAAGTCATTCAGGCCACTGGAAACCAGGGAGTTGGATGAGGAGTTTAAATCTTTCCTTGAAATTAATTTTGTTTTTCACCTACCATAGTGTGACTGCTAAAAAATCGTTCCCCAATGTGCCTTAATTCCTCTCTGATCCAGAGTAATTCTCTCTTATCATCTAATGATTTTATCTTCTATCAGCCTCTTCTGCTGAAAATATCCCCTTAAACACAAATAATTATCAGAGATGCCAAAAGAAAATTTGAGTCCTTAACCCAGCGTTTAAAACATTTGCTGGGAGCCCTACCTTTTGCTACACTTTTTCTGTGTCAATACAAACTATTATTTTCATTGTTCCTCACTTTGGAACTGTGGAATCAGAGCTGGGTTCAGCCCCATTTGGACACCTGTGGTGCGGGAGACACGAGTGTTCTGGCTCACTGCACAAGCCTTATCTGCTCTGGGAAACTTTGCAGGGACTGGTGAACTAGTTAAATTTTTACCAGATAAGAAACTGAAAACTGAGTAAGTAACTGTGAATGTGGCAATTTTTTCAGATAGCCTCTGTTGGATGCTTCCAAACGTTTTTTTATTATCCCCAACTGAACACACACTCTGTGCCTACCTGGGCAATATTTTAATTAAACCCAAGCCATCATCCCTAATAACAGGATTAAATTTTCCCTCCTGTGTCACCCACATCTGGCTAAAAGCTGCAAGGGCCATTCCAGGTTCACTGTTGTGAACTTTAGCCCCAGGGACACACAGGGAGTTTTACCTGGGCCGTGGGGTTCATCAGTTGCTTTTCTTTCCAGGCTTCTCATATATCCTAAGTGGCATCAAAGAATTCTTTCTGAAGGTCATTGTCATACGATGTCATCATCGTTGTTGTTGCTATTTAATACTTGCCTAAATTTCCCAGATGTCCCAAAGACATCACTGAGACTGGTCCCTGGCCTGAGAGGTGTATCATGTAAATTGTAACAAGGGGATGGTAGTGTAAAATACTGGGAGGAATTAGATTAGCCAGGACTCCACTATGGTTTTGATAATATAGAAAGGCTGCACCATGCTGCTCTGGATCGTTAGGTGCAGAACCAGCTCTGCCTCTGGGTCTGAAGGAAGTCAAATAGCGTGCCTGCCATGGACTGAGAGTCCTGTTGGGTTGGGAGCCAGCAGGGTGTAAAACCTTCCTGCTTTACTGATCTTGCTGTCCCAAGCTTCTCTGATTCGTGGGCTCATACACAAATAAATGGCTACCCAACATCCAAAACAGTAGAGTAAAAAGGCCCTTGGATTTGTTAAGACAGAACATTCTAGGGAGCTCTCCCCCTACTTCTTTAAGTAATAAAGTCTCTTCTGCAGCCACCAGCAGAAGCTGGAAATGCCTAAAATGGCTGTGAGAGCATGACCATAGAGCAGCGAAGGCTCTTTGGCCTGCACAGCACGGGGGCAGCATCGCTGCTGGCAGTGGGTGGGCACGGCCTGAACCGGGAATCACGTATCCAATTTGGAGATCTGCTGCCAGGAGGTAATAGCTGCTATGTAAAATGGGACCCGATGTTGCAAAAGGAGAGTGCAGAAAGCGTCTGGGTGGTATTGCAGTGTTTTTAAGAGTGACGCCCTTCCTAAGGGCCTGGCCCAAGCCTGCTTGGAATCAACAGGGATTTGCTGAGTGACAGTGAGGAGCTATGCAAGCTTGGAGAAAGGGCCAACGTGATGTTCACAGCATGGGCGGGTGTGGGGAGGCTGAAGTACAAATTCTGGCACTGATGGGTCTCCCAGTGGCTCAGGCAGGTGGTAGCCAGCTGTGACAAGGTGCAGGGAGCGGCACTCCTATCCATACACCTTTTGCCAGGGCTGAAACAGGGTGCTGACTGGCCTTGCTGGGACTTGATGGCTGAGTCAGGGCTCTGCAAGAACCTCTCCCTGACTTCTCCTCCCACGGACCCACCTGTCCATCGCTTTGTGTGCCAGACACAGTGCTGGGTGCTTCTTTCTGGAGAAGCCCACCCGAGCCACCCGGCTATGCGTGTGTGTTGGAGAAGCAGTCGTACTCCAGAACAGTATCGAGGTGCAGGGCCAAGCAGGCGGGAAACTGCGGAAGTGTTATTTGCACCCCCCCATATTTTTTTGTGAAGCCAATGTTTGGTTTCTGTGGAAGTTGAAAAGGAGGCCATTCACCCTTACATGCCTAAGCTGAGAAATACAAGCCTGACAATACAGGGGCTGTTCAGGGAAACGGGTGTACACACTGCCTCTGGCAGGGGAAAGGCTGCCACACCAGGCACGTTCTCACTGCAGCCTGATGCAACATCCCTATGAGGAAGTTTGCTGAGGTGGAGAGGTCCCTGCCCACAGGCCCACCTCAGGGGACAGCAGTGGTCAGCGTGGCATAGGGTCTCAGCTCTGACAGTCCCTCCAGCTTCAGAAGCCATGCTTTCTGAGAGCACAGCTATGCTAAGGCACATGGAGGACAGGGAGGTGATTCGAAACAGCCAGCACAGCTTCACCAAGGGCAGGTCATGCCTAAGCAACCCAGTGGCCTTCTGTGAGGGGGTGACTACAGCAACAGACACGGGAAGGATTGCAGTTGTCATTTACCTGGATTTCTGTAAGGCCTTTGGTACTGTGGCAGGACCTTCCACCCCCTGATACAGTTGAAACTTATCTCCTTGTCACATATGGCTAAAGTCAGGCCAGAATGGTTTGTCATGGGGTGAATTAGCTCAGCTGAAAACCTCCTTAACCAGCAATAAACATCCTGTCTTGTCTTGAGAAAGGATGAACCAAAAATAAAGTGACTGACAGACAAGCATTTTTACAACTATAAAAGACCACTATGATTTTCATGAAGTTTTCATGAGAGTTCTCCTTGATGACCAAGATGTTGGCATGGAGACACTTCCCCCGGGATTGAGAGGAATTAGGAGATTCTCTGCACACCACTATCATTTGTTGGTAAGTGACATTGGCTCCTGACTGATATTATTTCTTTGCTAGCCATAATATAGGCACCTTCATCATGCACTGTATTTTATCTACTAGTAATATTTCTTTTGTTCATCCTGTGTAGTACGTAAGTCTGTTTAGAGCCTGTTTCAAGCCTTACGTCTGTTTTCCTTGGTCTGTTCAAATAAATAATTCATGTTGTGATAGGCCTGATTGGTCATTATTAAGAACTTGTGAGCAAGAGTGGGTTTTGGGGTGCTGGTCGCCTCAATAAAGCTGCTGTCTACTGCCAGAAACCCGGAAAGGCAGGGATTTGTCTAAGCTCTCCCCTCGTCTCCATTTATAATAGGTACAGTCCACTCAAAACATCCTTCTCTCTGAAATGGAGACATGGATTTAATGGGTATGCTGTTCAGTAGATGAGGAACTGGTTGGGATGGTCATATCCAAAGAGGAGTGGTCAATGGTTGAATGTCCCAGTAGAGACTGGTAAAAAATGGCGTCCCTCAGGGACCACCTCCATATTGGGACCAGACTGTTTAATATCCCCTTTCCTCTGCCATGGCAGGGAGTTTTGAACTCCCGTTAATTTGAGCCACTGAGATTATCTCAGTTGGGTGTGTGTTTGATCCTCATGTGGGCCATTCACTTAAGAGTTGGACTCGATGGTCCTTGTGGGTCTCTTCCAACTCAGAATATTCTGTAATATCTCCATCAGTGAGATCAGAAATACTCAGTGGGATCAAGTGCACCCTCAATGAGTTTTCCAATGACACCAAGCTGTGTGGTGCAGCTGAAACACCTGAGGGACCTGGACAAGCTCAAGAAGTGGGCCCATAGGAAGATCACAACTTTCAACAAGCCAAATGCAAGGTGCCGCACCTGGGTCAGGGCAAGTCTAAGTATCAATAAGATGACGAGATTAAGAGCAGCCCTATGCAGAAGGACTTGGTGGTGCTGGTGGATGAGAGGCTGGACATGAGCTGTCAGTGTGCTCTCACAGCCCAGAAAGCCAAACATCCCCTGGGCTGCATCCAAAGCAGCGTGGGCAGCAGGGCCAGGGAGGGGATTCTGCCCCTCTGCTCTGCTCTGCTGAGAGCCCACCTGCAGTGCTGCATCCAGCTCTGGGGTCCCAGCACAGAAAAGTTGTGGACCTGTTGAAGTGGGTCCAGAGCAGAGCTTAAAAAATGATCGAGAGGGATGGAAGGCATCTCTTATGAAGACAGGCTAAGAGAATTAAGGCTGTTCAGCCTGTAGAAGGGAAGGCTCCAAGGAGATCTTTTTAGCAGCCTTTTAGTACTTAAAAGGGGCCTATAGGAAAGATGGCGACAAACTTTTCAGCAGGGTCAGTTGCAATAGGACAAAGGTAATGATTTTAAACTAAAGGAGGGCAGATTCAGACTAGATAGATATAAAGAAGATATTTTTTACAATGAGGGTGGTGAAACACTGGAACAGGTTGATCTGAGAGATGGTAAACGCCCCATCAATAGAAAGATTCAAAGTCATGTTGGATAGGACTCTGAGCAACCTGATCTAGATGAAGATACCCCTGCTCATTGCAAGGGGGTTGTACTAGATGACCTCTCAAGGTCTCTTCCAACCCAAACTATTCTATGGTTTTGTGAAATAGATTTATTTCAGCAGGACTGTAATACAGCTTTGGCTCAGTAAGGGGAATACAGAAAACAGTGGCAATAGAAAAACCTACCAGGCAGCTGGGAGCAGAGGTCTACCTCGCGTTGGCTGTGGCAGTGCTACCCAGCACGTTCTTGCAGGGCAAGGGTGTGTGAGGTACTGGGCTGACACAGCACACACCAGGAGAGGGGCTGGGGAGCTAAAGTGACTTTAACTGGCAGCAAAGAGCTCATGGCTGCAGCACATCTAGTAGGGGAGGCAGCCTGATTGTACAAAAGGAGGAAAGCAGGTTAAGACCATCCCACAACTGGTCTCATTTGCTTTTAGAGCTTTGGTATGCAGGGTTGCTGAGAAGGGCCTAGGTAAACGGAAAAACAGAGTCAAAGTTGCAATGGGGCTGGGCTGAGAAGAAGAGAGAAGGATGCAGGAGGGCATGCAGTGGTGCTGGAGTCAAGGGCTGTGGTGCGAAATAGGAACAGAGTCCAGCAGCCAGTGCTGCTGCAGCTGTAGTTGGTGGTCAGGGCTCCTGCCTGTTTGAAAGGAAAGCAAGACAAGAGGTGGAAGGGGATGCTTGATTTGCAAGAGAGCTTTTCCAGAGGCTCTGATTAATCATTTGGCATCAAAACTAATTTAAGCAATCTCTGCCTCAGGCATAATAAAGGAGAAATCACAGGGTGGGGAAACTGCAGCAGGGATGGGCAGAGACTATCAAGCCAGCTGCCATCAGAGAAAACTGGCTGAGCTACCATGGGAGGATGGTGGTGCCAGTACAGTATAAACTGGTCACCAGTAGGTCAGAGATTTAGAGGGCTGGGGAGACCCTCTCCCAGAGGGATGGCTGCAGGGCGGGAGCAGGGGCAAACACAGAGAATGTCTGGGGGCGGGTGTGCTTTGCAGTTCAGAGCAGCCCCAGCCAGCCTCAGCCAGTTTGGGAAGACACAGGAAGTTGGAAACCAAGAAAAGCAACTTGACTTTTCCCTGCAAAAAGGGTTAACTAGGACCCTACTAAACACAGCTGCCTCCTCTGCTGAGGCCACAAAATAAAAGGCAGCAGGCAGGGGGAAGCTGACTTGGAGAAACAAGTTACTGAAGCTGTCATTTCATCATGATGCCATCTACTAGGAATAATTTAAAGAGGGCACTGAAACTGTCAGGGACTTTACCTTGGCAGTAACAGAAGTTAGGGGGTATTTCAGAGGAGAGTGTCCATAATTAGGGTTGTACATAGAATGAGAAGAAATATTCCAGCCAAACGCATCAGTCACAACTGGTCTTGCCCACTGAGACAATCGGTGGCTTAGCGCTAGCGAAGCCTTGGATCAGCTCTGGCTCTTTGATTTACAGCTGCCCTTGGTGTAGATTGGACAGGGTATGGCACATTTGTTCCCAACCCATCTGGCTGCCAGGACACCGCAGCAACAGGGCAGTGTTGCCAGACTGCACCTTACCAGGTCCTGCTACTACACAGGAAATGTCCAGCCAACCCAAATCCATTTACAGCACGGCCACACACAGAGTTGTGCTGGCCTACAAAGGACCGCAGACAACCAATTTCTTCATTGAAACTTTGCCCGCTTACCCAGGATGAAAAGAAAAACAGTCTGAACTGATGTTCTAGAAAAAACTAACTGCTGGAATAGAACTCACTGTTTGAAAACTTGTGAGCAGGAAAAGAAAAACCATAGAGAGAGCTAACATCACATCCCCATTTGGGGTTTTGCAGGCCTGCATTTTATCATTGACCAAGGAAAACCACCCCTCCTCCATTTAAGGAAAATGTATCTATCTTAGGGTGTTTCACAGGTTTACTCGCATTCAGCATAGGGCTATTTCAAATTGAACACTAAAGAGGTAAGACACAATCAAGCATCATTATTAACTGATCTGCATTCATATTCACGATACGGTATGTGATCCACAGCATGTCCCAGATGAAAGTCAAATCTCAAGTTGTTCCACAAAACACAGTCCTGGAAGAGAAGTAGTTGTATCTCCACACCCTGAAACCACAATGCTTGTGCCCCTGGGCAGACTGGGGGGTGAGCCAGTGAGGTACAGCCTGAGCACCCACCTTCCTGACCCTAAGGAACAGCTTCCCTAAATCTGCAAAGAGAACAGTATACACTAATATACTATATTTGTGTATACTTTTTTCCTCGAGCTTGCTGGTAGACACATTCAGAAGACTAGCAGCAATTTCTTTTCACAACAGTGATTAAAAAAGAAAATGTGCTGTGAAGGCAGGAAAGATCAGGAGTTTGCCAGCGGAAGAGAATAGATAAATGACAGGGCTCAGCTCAGGCCCTCATGCAGGGACAGAGCTGACTCTAGGTATTTTCTCCCTCCTGTTGGTCGTGCATGCTCCGTGTTAGGGTTTTACTGGTCACAAATAAAACAACCAACCTACCCAAGCCCACTTACAGCATGGACACACACAGAGCTGTGCCAGCACCTGTAAGAAGTGTGATACAACGGCATGAGGAAAAGGGCACTCTGCAATCTCTGCTCCTAAGGATACCTGCTCTTTGTTATGCCCCTCGGAAGAGTAGTTCCACTGTACAAAATCAGTGAGGCTAATCAGTTAATTAAAAAACAACAAACAAACAACCCCCCAAAACTTAGCTCTGCAGAGGTCAGTGTATCCACGGTGGGGATAAGTGGTCCAAAATAGGAAGCACACAAGACACTAATAGCTGGGGTCTTGCACTACACTCACCTCTGACTTTCAGGTTCCCCTGCTTTCACAAGCATACCCCTCCCACAGGCACATACTGCCATGCACTCAGAGTTACCTGTGTATCTCCATTAAAGTATGGACAATGCAATTAGGGCATCAGTGCCCTGGATGGGAATGAGACATGTCTAGGGGTTATGTGCACTTTGGACGTACTGTCTTGACTTGAAAAAGTTTTTTGTAAGTTCCTACTTAAAATCTTGCCTAGCATTCAGATAGAGACTCTCACTTCACTAAGAAAGGTTAAAGTGTTTGCCTTTTATTCAGAAGACTTGCTCCATTTCCAGTAATACTTTTCCATGTCCTTGAAACCAGACAGCCTCTAGTCTCATAACAGCACCATCAGTCTACTACAAAAAAAGCAAACAAATCAAAACAAAAAAAGTTCCATGAAGTGAATAAAGCATAAAGAAACAAATACAGCTAATACATTAGAGAAATAAACATCTACATAAACTTATGTAAGTTGCTATAAAACTGGCAGTATGCAATTAAAAGACTGATAAAATTACAAGGTCTGCTAGATGTTTAAACAAGTCTACATAGGCTGTAACTATATTCTTGTGCTGTTTTTAGGCATGATTTTGCACTCAGAATCTAGCTACCTCAATTATCCACACTGGTGGGCTTTCATACAGTTCCCCTACAGCCAGCAGCGTGTATGCGAGCGTCTCAAGCTACCTGTCCAGACTCAAGCAGCACTTGCAAGGCTGTGAAGATGTATGTAGCCTATTGCTGTGTCTTCCCTATGCATATGGTATTACAGGGTTCATCTGCATATGCCTGGGTAAGAAATAAAACAGTCAGTTGTGTGCTATAACACCTTAAGTAACATGGAATCTTAGGTTTTAGAAAAATATTTTAATCATCAGTTCACAAGTAAAAACTATTGCTATTACAAAACATCATGTAATACTAGAATACTTAGCTTGGAAAATTTTGTTCTTATTGCTGTTGCATTTAGTTTTCAGGAGCTGTGTCAGCATGAAGGTAGGAGTGGGCTTCCCACTTGTCATAGTCAGCTTGTAAGGGTACTCGTAGGAAAGTGTATCTTCCTATTTAATCCTCACACAATTTTCACATGTTTAGGCTGCCCTGACTTTTTCCTAGACGTGTACATCTGACACTATGCATCAAAATCTCACCCAACTTTGTTTCATACAACAAGTTTCATTTGCAGCCTTTAAATAAAACATTCACTCCAAAAAGAGTGAACATCAGCACTGACACCACTTTAGCTACTTGAAAACCCTATAACTGTGTTCTGGCAGCTATCAGATATTAACTCGTTCATTTCATTTTGTTTGGTTTCTTCCTTATTCTCATGGTTGGATTGCTGTTTTGAATTTCCAGCTTTTTTAGACCTTCTGAGAAAAAATTTTGTCAGTAAGTAACATAATTCAGCCACATTTAAAAGAATGCAAATGCTGGACACAGCAATCATGAAAATAGTGAACACTGTCTTTTCAGTAGGTCGGGAAACGAAGCAGTCTACAGTGTTGGGGCAGGGCCAGGCATTACACTTCATTAAGCGAGGCATTCGGAACCCATCGTACATGAAATAAAACGCATACATGAAGACAGCTTCAAAGATCAGTCTGAAAAAGATGCTGCCGGTGTATGTCCACCACAAGGAGCCCTCAATACGAAACCTCTGTTTTCTGATTTCTTCGATGTCTTTGTATTCACATTTCTGGTCTCCTTTTCTGAACTGCCTCTTCTTCTCATGCCTCCTGTAAGCCACATGCATGGCCACCAGTAGTGCAGGTGTGGAAACAAAGATCAGCTGCAGGGCCCAGAGTCTGATGTGAGAGATGGGGAAAAAGTGATCATAGCAAACATTTCTGCAGCCAGGCTGAAGTGTGTTGCAGACAAAGTCATCTTGTTCATCTCCCCAGACTCTCTCTGCAGCCACAACCAGGATCATGATACGGAAGATGAAGAGGACTGTGAGCCATATCTTCCCGATACTGGTGGAGTGCTTATTTACACCTCCCAAAATGGTATGCAGAGCTCCCCAATCCATTGTCTTGTTTTAATCCTCTGACAAGACAAGACAAATAAACAAAACTAAGGTTAATCAAGACAGGAAACAAATACCATCAAGCATGTGGTTTAAAATAAAGGCAATACCATAATTGTAGCACATCCACTGGCTGTGATAACTTTTTGTTGCTGCAGTGGGCTTACCTACAACTAGTCATAAATATTAACCTAATCACATATCAGCAGGTAATATTTCATTACTGGATTACACACATGGCACCACATTCATTTGACTTCTAGGTGTATTTGCTAATACTACATTAAGTAAGAAAGACAGATAGATGAACACAGCCTTAAATTAAAAGATACAACTTCTAGCAGCTTGGTCACAGTAACAAAACAATGTAAGATATCAGCCAAAAGTAAGGTACATGTTAAAAAATAACACGTTAGACAGATAGAATTCCTATATAAATTGAGGCAGATTGGTTTATCCTTATCTTTAGAGTGTAAATAATGATTTGAGTACATTCCAGCAATACAGACCTTGAGTAACTACTGCTAATGCTCTGCAACTTCCATGAGAAGGTCTGGATAACCTGCATTCACCAGTTTAAACAGTGTGACTGTATTCTTAGTCAAAGCAAATTCCAGACTAGCTTGAAGCAATGAAGGTAAAATCTTGGTCATTATCCATCTTGAGTT
>WEIT01002038.1:15289-29753 GCA_013389985.1 Dryoscopus gambensis | reverse complement strand
GCAACATTATTAGAAATCTGATATTTTATTGGTAATAATGAAGTTTTACGGATTTCTTTTAACTGCTTTTGTCTCGTAGCAATATGTATCTCATTTTCTGGTTAAAACCATGTACTTAAAAAAAATTTGAAAAATTAGTGTTATGAAAAACATTCAAACTTCAATCCTCAGCTAGTTACACATCCAGTACCTTACAATTAAACAACATAGCATGCTTTCAGTATATTAATTACTGAAAGACTCTTACTTCCTGGTTTTTCTGTCCTTTTTGACCCTAAAAATCAACGTGTACAAAAAAGTTCAGTTAACACACACAAACCATTAATGCTTGGGGTTTTTTTCCTCTTGTGAATATTAAAAATGTTTTCCTGAGGTCCTTTGTATCCTTGTTGTCATCACAACCCATCATAGCCAGGCTGTTTACAATTGATCTGTTTCTATATGACAAAAAATCTTTGTCTCGTTAAGGCTTTTTTGTGTGACCTAACAGAGAGTAACATGTTGGGATTCATTGTACGGAAAAGGTTTTTCTTTACATCTTCTTCCTATAGATAACATACTTCCTTGCATTTACAGATGTCAATAAAGATTCCAGAGGATCTATCTATTCAGTCTGATTTCAGCACTGAACACTGTAGACATGGAAAGAACTAGCCATCAACACAGCAAAAACAATTCAAAGACAGTACTCCCAAAACCATGCAGTGGTAATGGTCTTGAAATAAAATCTTGTGTATGGACAATAAAAAATCATTTTATACTGTAATCACCGGGAAAGACTTGCTGAGCACTAGGCCTGGTGATGGAAGACAAGACAAATAAATGAAAAAAGAATTTTGTACATCTAACAATACTTACATGCAAGCTATAAATACCTAAAACTTGCTGTTTTATCTGTGCAATATTTGATACATAGCTCTATGTATCCTTCGCCACCTCTCTAAGGACATAAAGGGTAAGGAAGTTTTATCTGGAAGTGAGGTACCAAGTAGTTATTTTAGAGCATTGTGTATGTGTTTAAAACTACCTTCTGATAAAGACTACTATGACAGTCTTGTCTGTTTTTTCTCCTGTCCTACACTGTCTTCTTCTACTGAATATATACCCTATTTTCAAAACTACCCACTGGCTATTCATCAGCAGTTTGCTCTTTTTAAAAGAGCAAAAAAGTATTTTAAGTCCTATAATATCTCTTCTGATAGAAATTCAAACAAAAAGAAGTGCAAATAACTTTGTGGTAAAAAGTCATGCCTTGTGCTTGAGAGTTTATTAAAGACATTTCTCACAGGGACAGTTTCATGAAATAGCCATACTATTGTTCTTTAATCCAAACCCTGACCAATAAAAGATGACTAAGTGTTACTGATATCCAAAGTCACCCTTTTCTCCTTTCTTTCCAGGAACCCCAAGAGATCTCTTAGAGACAAAATATATTATTTCATTTTTACCACTCAGTAACTTTGAGGTCAAAAAGGCAAAAGAAAGGAAATAATGTATCTCTTCTCCTCTAATTCCATCACTCCCATCTTCCCCATTGTTCCTGAAATAATAAAAATGTGCATTAATATTTCACATAAACAACTAACCAACCAAACAGAAAAAAAAAAAGGAAGAAAAAAACCCTAAACACAGGAATTAATGCTTGCAGTTGGATTTCCCATGTGTTTACTAGGAAAATCCACAAACTGGGCACTGCAGCAGAGATCTGCACACAGCTTAAAAAAAAGTAACATTGTCCTAACACTCACTGACATCTCTGCAAAACTCTCAAAGTCTTTAATTATTTCAAAAGAGAACCCTAAATAATACTGCATTCACACATTCAGATTGTCTAGAGCAATACTGTACCCTTTTCCCAACAAATCCTCACACCCATGCAAAGAAAAATGATGGCAAAAGATAGAAAAACATGTAATAAAAACATTGAAGAATTATTACAAATCACAATTAAACAGTACTTTCAGATTTTTGTTTAACATTTAAACCTCTTTTACCTGGATATCCCATGTTACCTTGTCTTCCTTTTGGTCCTGGTGGTTCTCTCTGAACATCCTCTCTGAGGGAGGTGAGAAGAATGGCCACAGTCAGAAAGCTAAGAAGCTGGTTTTTAACCATGCATGTGTACCAGGAAGAGCTATCTCTATTGAAGTCCGGAGGCATCCTGCTTTCTTTTTTCCAGCTTGAAGGAAAGTGCAAAACACTTAACTAGCCACCTATTAATCAAATGGTAACTATTTAAAAAAATGTGTTTTGAACAGTTATTAACCCTTAATAAATGAGCATGTTTGTGATGCCAGGAAGGTTGGGTATCTCATACTGATACACCACTATTTTCCATAAGAGGTTTTCATCTTGTTTTTTAAAGTAATATATGGTGAAAATCTTTTTACAAAATATTAAGTGGTGATTTTAGTTCCACTAATTTTAGTGGGAGCAAGACTGCACTCTGAGGTTTGATTTATGTGAACTTATTTTAGTTGAGAAGAATCCATTCCTATGAGTCTACTGATGACAGAACACTTGCTGCAACAAAACATTTATTTTGCAGGATTATTAGTACACTATTTACTAAAGATACGTGTATAAAAATGCATATATGTGTATTCAAGTCATTAGGAAACAACTGTCAGTGCAAACTACTGCAGTGCAATATTTCTGGACATAAAGCTGATAGCTCTTTTAAAACCTCAGCAAGGCTGCAGCCAAGGACTTAACTTCCTCATAAGCTCAGGCTCTGCTGATCTAAGGACTCTGGAAGAGTCTCCTGCACTCCATTACAGATACTGGGGGTAATCTAGGCACAGCTGAGATAGGGAGGCAGGAACAGAAGAGGGATATGATAATTGCAACATGGTCCTCAACTACTAGTATTTTTTTTTTCTTCAGTGCTGGCAGTTCTGACTTTCAATTTCAATTTTAGCAATTATAGATTTGGCTCTTGAGGGCCCTTCAGATGTGCCCTTTCCTGGGGCTGTGGCTGCTAGCACTGCATTGCCTTGGGAATTCTGTAGCAACTCAGAGATTTCTTGTCACAGAAAGTGTAAAGATAAGAGAATCTCAAAACTTAAAGCTGTGGATTAAATTAGACAAGAAAACTAATTAAAGAAGAGAAATTATATTGTATTTCCCTCTTAGATCCCACTAGAGAACACTGTCCTTCACATCTCTGTTACAGTAAACCCTTGACCTCCCTTGCTGTTGATCACAGTTAATTGGTTTTTCATGTGTTCTCAGTTATTTCTACAGGTTTGCAGTAAATATCTGGAAAGGTGAAATACACAGCTTCCTCCTAACAAGTGTTTTAATTTGAAAAACATCAAGCATCAAGCATCAAGCAGTCCCTGGTTTTCACAATCAAATACCATATTTCTCAGATAAAACTGATATGATCTACCAGTAGACTTAAGAGCTAACACTAACTTCCAGAGACTTAAAAGCTAACAATAAGATTTTTATTTTTCTTATTTATGTACTTTGTTTTTTTCAAAAAGCCAGGATGGGATTTGGAAGCAAAAAGATTTTCCCTAAGATCTTAAAATCTGCAGACAGATATCCCTGGAAAATGAAACATGCACTTACCCAGAAAGAAAGCAATCTGGGCAGAAATGGGTCATACAAAATGCTTCACTACACTACTCACTCCAGGAAACAGTGGATGTACATGGCAAAGGTGTCTATTGTCCAGAAGGTATATTCATGGTTGATGTGAGTTGGACTTATGCCAGCTGCCTCTGAAGTAATTTGGATCTTTCTTTTTACTTAATGTGAGAGACACAGTGACGTATACCAGCTAACAGGCTGTCCTGCAAAGTTGTTGGAGAGGAGCACTGCTATGAGGCTGCGAAATAATTCCCCCACAGGTTCAGAGACTGTTTGGGAACTTCCTTCTCTCTTCTTTCTTCTCCTGAAAAAGGTCAGGTCCCAAGAGAAGAAGACATACCAAGCAGAAAAGGGCACAAAGACCATTCTGTGAAGGTAAAACAGCCAGGGAACATTGACCTTGACAAAGCAAAGGTGGTACTAATGAGCAGAAGGTGTCACCTAGATGAACTTGTATCTGCAGAGAAACCTCCTTTAACTAAAGACCCCAGAGTGGTGTTACTCTGACAAATCAGTTTCTCGGCTCATCAAAACCCTTGGGTTTCTCATTGATGGACATCCTGATACAACATTAAAAACACCTTCAGGTGCTTGGACAATTCCTTCACCTGACAGGCCTGACAGAGGTCTGGACTATAACTATCCAGGCGCGAAATGATCAGCCATTACAAAACTCTATCAAAGACTGCTACCAGAATTCCACAGTAACTCATGCTTTGCTCAGGGATTTGGCCTAGTTGAGGGGAAGAGGTGAGACAGGCAAGAATGGCTGATGACAGCTATAGCATAATCTGTCTACAGAAGTGCAGTTTTATGTAGGGCTATAAAAAGGGCACAGAGAATGTATCTGGTCTAGAAATAGACCAAAAGTTTGAATATCTGGAAAGTTGGTCCCTTGGAGAGAAAAGTCCGTGTCGGAGCAGATTTGCTGGCAGGACTGGTGAATCTGTAGGGGTCCCATGCTGGAGCAGCCTCTTTCCAAAGGACTGCACCCTGTGGGAGGGACCCCACACTGGTGCAGGGACAGAGTATGAAGAGTGGCTTTGGTGGTCACCTGGTATCCAGTCACAGTCAGCCCACTGTCTGTAGGGATGGAGCCTGTGCTGGTGTTTGTTGGCTGGTGTAAAGCTGATTTTCTTTACAGTAGCTGGTATGGAAGTCTGTTTTGATTTTGTGATGGAAACAGCGTTGATAATTCAGGGATGCTTTGGTTATTGCAGAGCAGTGCTTGCACAGTCAAGGCCTTTTCTGTTTCTCACCCCACTGTGTCATCAAGAAAGCTGGAGAGGCACAAGTTGGGAGGGGACACAGATGGGACAGCCAATCCTCACTGATCCAAGGGATATTCTATACCATGTGGCAACCTGCTCAGCATCTAAAGCTGGGGAAGAACAAAAAGGGAGATGTTCAGAGTGATAGCATTTATCTTCCCAAGTAACCATTACACATGAGGTAGTTCTGCCTTCCTGAGGGTGGCTGAACACCTGCCTGCCCATGAGAAGTGGCGAATTAATTCTTTGGTTTGCTTTCCTTGCATGCATGGCTTTTGCTTTACCTATTAAACTGCCTTTGTCCCGACCCTTGAGTTTTCTTCCTCTTACACTCCCAATTCTCTTCCTTGGCTGCGTGGGACTTAGTTGTTGGCTGGGGTTAAACCATGGCAGTCCTTTCTAGCTGCTGGGACTAGTGTAGAACAGGTTTGCCTTGCCTGAGGTAGGAATAACCCAGGCAGTTTTCCTCAGCACCGTTTTAATATGCACTATGGGAATTCTATCCCCTTCTACAGTATGTAAATTTTTGACTGGTCAGGGCCAGTCTGATTGGCAGATTCCCTAGTGTTCACTAACGAGGTGTCCTTCACTAAATGCTAAATGCCAGTATTTGAAGGTCCCACCACCCATTGTTCTTCGTGTAGGCTTTAACAGTACATTACATTGTTCAATCTTTCCAGAGGCTGGTGCATGAATACCACCTTTCCAGAGGTGGCACATAGGGAATGTGATATACCCACTCAAATGCCATGTTCTTTGGCCCAAGTATCTATGAGATGGTTTTGGAAATGAGTTCCACTGATTCATTTCTTTCTGGAGTACTGTGTCACCCTAAGATTTGCTTCTCAAGGCCCAGGATAGTGTTCTGGGCAGTGGCATGGGGCACAGGGTATGTTTCCAGCCAACTGGTGGTTGTTTCTACCATTGTAAGCACATGGCACTTGCCATCATGGGTTTGGGGAAGTGTGAGATAGTCAATCTGCCAGGCCTCCTCAT
This sequence comes from Dryoscopus gambensis, assembly GCA_013389985.1. Taxonomy (NCBI): domain Eukaryota; kingdom Metazoa; phylum Chordata; class Aves; order Passeriformes; family Malaconotidae; genus Dryoscopus; species Dryoscopus gambensis. The sequence continues at coordinate 23,886 of WEIT01002038.1, read as the reverse complement.
AATTATATTTCAATCATTGTCCTCTGTACCAAAAAGGTTTTAACAGCCTGGATTGCTTAATTGCAGTGCATTTTTCACACTCATGGATAATGTCTATGGTGAAGTCCACTCCTCAGTCACAAGCCCACCTATATATTGTATCTCTTCCCTGATGTCCTGAGGTGTTGTGGTCCCACTGAGATCGAAACAACTCATGCTTATGTTGCCAATCCAAAGCCACCTGAGTCACTTCAGTCTTGGCAGCTGCTGGGTGTTTTTATGTTTTTCAGTGGCCCGACTCTTGGGTACACAAGCATCTACATGATGTACCCACACGAGATTCTCCACCCAGGCGGCAATATTTTGCCACAATATGGCAGCCCGGATGGGCTTAGCCCCATGGTGCCAGTTATTCTGCTTCCACTGCCGCAGCCAGGCCCACAGGGCACTTGCCAGCATCCAGGAATCAGTATAAAGTACTGACCACTTTTCCTATTCAACAGAGTCTAAAGCCAGCTGGATGGCTTTGACCTCTGCAAACTGACTCGATTTACCTTCTCCTTCAGCAGTTTCTGTGACTTGTAGTAGTGGACTCCATGCAGTGGCTTTCCATATCTGATGCCTTCCCACACGATGGCAGGATCCATCAGTAAAGGATGCATATTGCTTCTCATATTCTGCTAACTTATTATACAATGGGGCCTTTTCAGCATGTGTTACCTCCTCCTCAGGTGACATTCCAAAATCTTTGCCTTCTGGCCAGCCCATGATCACTTCCGAAATTCCTGGATGACTGGGGTTTTTTTATTTGAACTCATTACGTGATCAATGTGACCCACTTACTCCATTTAGCATTAGGTGCATTATGTGCCAAGGAAAGCCTCCCTCAGAACATCCAATCCAACATGAATAATCAGGGTGCCAGAAGAAGCACCTAAAAATCTGGATCTCCTGCGCAGGTCCCTTCAGTCTGCTTTGTTTTATGGCAAAACTGGATTTCAAAAGGATTTGGACTATTTTCTTCCCTTTCTCAACAACTTTTTCGGCCGTATTGCCCCGCACAATGGTATTATCAATGTACTGCAGGTGTTCTGGAACTTCACCCTGCTGCAGTGCAGTCTGGATCAGTCCATGGCAGTGGGGCTTTTTTTACACCTCTGGGGCAGTTAATTTCAGGTATACAATAATCCTTCCAAGTGAAAGCAAATGTGCCCTGCAATCTGCCACCAAAGGGACTGCGAAAAAGGCATTAGCAGTGTTAACTGTGGCACAGCACTTGGCTGTCTTTGACTGCAGATCATACGGAAGTTCAGCACGTCCGGCCCAGTTGCACTGAGCAGTGGCATGACTTATGCAAGCCTTAGTCTGCTGTGAGCCTCCATTAAGCTTTCCCATTGGACACATGGGGCTGCTAAAGGGTGAGCAGGTCCTGCTGATTACTGCTGGGCTCTTCAGTCAACGAATGAGTTTATGGGTGGCAATCATGGAGTCTTAGTTGATGCAATATTGTCTCTGGTGCACCGCTGTGGTAGTGATTGGCACCTATTGTTCTCCAGCCTTCAGCAACACAACATACAGGCTGTCCAAGGGACCAGGTAAGGCAGACAGCTGTTTAATTTCCTCTGTCTCCAGGACGGTATTGGTGAGCTTTTGGTATAGCTCACCAATACCCTCTCCTGAGACAGTCTATGCCAAGGATGTATGGACCCTCGGGGCTAGTCACAATGGGACGTTTTTAGCACTCATTCCCCGTCAGGCTAGTCTCAGACTCCAATACAGTCAGCTGCTGGGATCATCCTATTACTCCAGGAATACAAATGGCTTATGCTCCTGCATAGCTTGATGGCATTACGGCACACTGCGCACCAGTGTCTACTAAAGCCTTGTACCCCTGTGGGGCTGATACGTCGGGCCATCAAATCCACACAGTCCAGCAAACCAAATTATCCCTTTCCTCCACCTGGCTGGAGGCAAGGCCCCTCTAATACTGATCGTAAAATTCCCTGCTAGCTTCTTTTACAAGTGGACAAGAACTTCTTTCTATAGAGTCAGTAGTATAACCACCCCTTCCATTCTGCTAGAAAGGGCTCACTGTTGTGCATATCATTCCTCTGAATCAGAGAAAAACCCATATTTTTAAAGAGAATTTTAAAATTTTGTTTAATGAAACCTGGCACATATTGTTTTATATCCAGTGACATCCATCTTCATGCATGGAATATGTCATTATTTAACTTTATTTCTTCAGTAAGAAACATTTTCTGCATAATTTTTACAGCTTTACTTCGTTTAATCTTTTTTCCTTTTTTCAAGGGAGCATTTAGAAAGTTGCTGCTAGATCTATTCTTGTATCTTGTAAGTGAATCCAGAGAAGAACAAAATTCTAGGTGAGTACAGCCACCTCTGCAGAATGGCCTACAGTGACAAAGTGAAATGCACGGTGACTTCTACAGCCATAAAGTGGGCAGCAAGAGAGTTTGGGTAAGTCATCAGTGTATGAAAGTTCAGCTAAGTCCTACCCTTCTGCAGGGCACTGCATTTACTATCCTCAATCAGATTTCCTCAGGATTTTTTCTTCCATTCAAGAGCAACCTTGAAAATCTAACGTTCTAAAATAAAACCCCTTGTTTAGCATCTGGTAACAGGAAAGAGGACCAATGCTTATTTACCAATGGGAAGCCACACCAAAAGAATATGCTCACACCTGTTTCAAGAACTAACAGCAGAAGAAAAACATTTGAGAATGATTGATTTTATTCACATGTTGGATTATTCAGAAAGAGAAAAAAAAAGAAGCCAAGAATGACTCTCTGGTAATAAATCTTGTAAATCCTTTAAGTGAATTAAATTCTAGGAATTCTGTCATTTGAGAGCTAAATGCTTTCTGGTATTTTCTATAAGCAGGATAAATGTAAGCAAACACATTAAAACATTTTGATGTTAGTGTCTTGCATCTGATATTATTTTGTGTAAATCTCTGAGGCACTGCTTTATTTTATGCATTATATTCAGAAAGTGCACATTTTGGTATTTAACGAAGAAAGGCAAGTTTCAATACTTTTATGCCTTTTGAACAATGCACTGTTGGCTAACAACAGTTTCTCAATACTCAACACGTTAGATCAATGGAAAAATAACCTAAATTTTATTTTCACAATTATGTTACCAGATAATAACTTTATAATCAAGTATTTCTTTCAACTGGAACATGGGAGCCAAGTGGTTATGTAAAGCTTCCTCTTTGAATGCCTTGTCCACATCAACTTGATAGTCTAACTGAAGAATTAAAGTAATTTAAGTGTCTCTGCACTAGGAAGACTCTATACACAAGAATCCACATTCTTCTTGTGTTTCAAATCTATTTTTATTGCCTCCACAGCCTCCATACCAGAACTGACCACACATTTTCTGCTCTTTGTCGTAGTACCACTTCAAAATGTAATTCTGACATTCTCCGCTATCTTGAACAAGGTCACATGCATCTGGAAAAGGGAAATAAGAGACAGATTTAATGAAAGAGAAGCCCACCCTTCTAAGTATCGTAAATTCAGGGAAAGGTAACATTCAGTGCAAACTGTCAGACAAAAGTAGCCAGTGTTCAAGGTCTTACAAAGATTCACTAAGTATTCATCTATAACCCCACAGTGCCAGCATGAAGACCCTCTTTTTATGGTCGTACCCGGAAAGAACGTCTGAAACAACAAGATTTTCATTGCCATAAGCAGAAGGAATGCTAAAAGGTGTTTAGTTTTCTAACATTAAATTTTTTTAAATGATTCTAAAATAACTATACCTGGTCCATAGGGACTAGGAGAATAAACTTTTTAATAATTCCTCTCTTCTTTATTCCAACTTCTTATACTAGTATCCATCAATAAAATTTCATAAATTAATATACATAGGTTGTTAAACTACCCATGATAGTCTCTCAGCCAAATCCAAGAGTATTACAGATTCAAAATGCATAAATTAGCAAAGTAGGTGAGAGAAGCATACTTTGTAGCAATCTGGTATTCAGTAAGAACAGATCAAATCATCTTTCACAGATGTAAATTCAGAGTTACTCCAAAGGAGACAGAAAGATATCGCTAGGCTTTGGTGTCCGTACAACATTAAAGAGGAAGAACTGAGAAATAAAGAAATATACCAATGCAACTTAAAGATTTAAAATGACATAACCTTCTCCTAATCAACTGAAAAGCAAAAATCTTAAGCAAGACATGAGCACAAAGTACATCCTCAAAAGGCAAGTTCTGGAACTGGGCTACATGTCTTTAGAAGTAAACTGTTGGGTCACTAATTACAGCACAGCAGTGGGGAAGGCAGTTCATACATCTCTCATAAGCAACTTAGGTCATTTCTCACTTAAATGCAGCGACCATGACTACTTCCTCAAAGGAAATATTTTATTTTATTTCTATATTTATTTATATCTTCCTGTTACTGATCCTCTCTCATCATGAATGAGGCTACTACACATTTCCAGAACCATTCTTGAGTGGAGAGGGATGAAAAACAAAGGGACAACAGCTGTAGAAACGAGCTACCACACCCAAAACTGTCCAGACACCTTTTCATTTATTTTCACGTAAATCCTCTCTAACTGTAGTTTAAACAATAAAAACACTCAATAGTGTTAAAAGAATATTGACGACTAATAATCTCACAATCAGCTTCCCATATCTATATCTAATGGCAAATCTGCAAAGAAAAATCCATCATTAGGAAGCAAAGTTAAAAACATGAAGAATATATATTTTGATACCTCTGCTGATGGATCCTGTTCTTCCTACAGGAACAGACTGTAGCAGAGATATATTTAGCTCCTCCATGTTGAACTAAATTAGCAGCAGGAGTAACTCACTAATTACAGTGCAACTTCAGGATTTTAAAATTATCAACTATTTTAGTAAGGGGGATTAGAACTTTATATTATATTATTACAAAAGGTTATAAAGCAAAACTAAAGTTATAAATCAAAACTGAAGTTATAACGACACCTGTAATTCAGTCTTTAACTACTATATAGATTTGGACTGATACTAACATATGGTGACTAAAAGCTTTGGAAGAATGTAATTGGGAATTCTTCATCTTGTAAAAATATTCAACTGAGTCCTTCACAATTTAGTCTTTTTACTGAATTAAAAAAAATTTTCATATTCTAGAATCATACCATAATCATTACAGGCACCTCTAGTTTCTACTGTTGTCTCTAAGTTTTTCTTGGTCTTCTCCTGAGCTTTTCCACACTCTTGAGGCTTTTCCCTTTTAGTATATTCCTCTGTGAAATACTCGTTCTCCTCATAATCATCTCTCATTTCCGGCATTGTGTGTACAGGTTCTTTGGCGTTCTCTTTCATACTCTCCATGACTCTACTTTCATTTTTTTCCATGTCTTCTAAAACTTGACTGGAACCAACTTCAGCCATTCCAGGAAAAGGTATCCTTTGAGACAGAGGGAGGAGGAGGGGAGGGCAGAGGGAAATAAAAGCACCAATAAGACCTTGAAAAATGCATCTGGTTCATTCCTTCTGAAAAACATGAAAAAAATTTTGACCCCAATCCCATTTCTATTATAACTACTTTGACTGTAACTACTAACCCAAAGGGAGAAATCTTACATTCAGAGGTACACACTCAAAAAGTTAAATAGGCGGTTACCAACCTTTCAGTCATAGATGCTTCCTGTTGTATGTCTCCCCGATCTAAGTTTTCACACTCTTCTTGAAGTTCAGGTGAAGGATAACTGTTCATTCCTTCTGTGAGAAAGCACAGGTAACATGGGTGAGTTTTAAATTCCTTGAAACCCCAGTATGGTTAATAAAAAACACTACATGGCTGTTTTTGTGAACTGGAATTTGCATCTTTCATTAAGTAACACACTATATCCACAATGACTGACACCATGTCCCGAAAAATGAAATTATTCTAGAGATCAGCTAGATGAGAATGACTCTTGAACCAATCTTTTGTACTTTTGTCTTGCTCTGTAATACATTATTTATCCTTCTATAGAAAATTTGACATCTCCAAGCATATGCCTCTCATGAGGATTTTAAATAAGTGGCATTTTCCATTTTGATATTCTCTTGTTTCCATGTCAAAGCATTTAAGACCTGTTAATCTGCATGAATGTGTCTTGCAAAGTGAGTCCTCTCTCTGCTCTGTATATAGGTTAAGGTCAAATGTGCTAAATATTTATCCTGTACCTGTCTCAAAGCCTAAATAGGCATAAACAGCTCAGTAAATCTGGACTTGCCAATGGTCTGAGGAGAAATGCGGGCCTAAATCAGGAATATGATGGTGCTCTCTTAGCTGAAGAATGGTCCATCTTTAGTGAAAGTGGAGTCCACAAAGCCATACATTAAATAAAACCTTAAGGGAAAAACACTACTTAAGACTAGAACAGAATGCTGTTTCGTCATTACTGGCACTTTTCATTAATGTCCAGCATCTAAGGTAAACTCATCGTGAAAGATAAGCAGCTAAGTATGACTGGGAACTGAATAACAACACATACATACTGACAACCTTTTTCTACACAGCATTTGTCTTCCATTCCATAACTTAAGCAAATGCCACTGGGTGATACTTACGTTGCAGAAGATTTAGGAATGCCCGGCTAAACCTCTGAGCATATACCATCTCTGGTGTGGAAACCCTGCCCACTGTCAGTAAGTGCTGGTCTGTGGGGGAGCTTGACAGCTCCATCAGCTGACTGTCACTCACATTGCTGCCAAGTGCAAGAGTGAACAAGGTGAATCCTTGGCACTTGGCTCCGAGTGAAATCTCTCTCAGTCTTTCTCTGTCCCACGTGCTTGTTTTGCTTCCAACTATTGTAAATATGACCCTGTGTGTTCTTTGTCTGGGGGCTTTAAAGAATACGTTTTCAACTGTCCACTGTAGAGCAGAAGCAATGGCTGATGGCCCTTCCAGTTGGTGAACAGACTCTTGGATGTGTTTCTTCATCAAATCTTTGTTGCTGTATGTGACTAGATCAAACTCCAAGGCCACAGGTGTCTGGTTTCTGTCAGGCAGGAAGCCCCTGGGAGCCTGCTGCACCAGGGCCACTCTGATACCTCCATATGATTCATTTGGCTGTGAGGAAATGACAAACTGATCCAACATGTTGCTCACAAAGTCTTTGGCTCTCTGAAACTCTTCACTGCTAATGCTGCGAGAGCTGTCCATGATGTAAGTGATATCCATATCCATCTGAACCAGGGGAGAAGAAGGCACCTCACAGTTGGTTCTTGGATTGCATTTATCTAGAGAGGAAGAGCCAATAGCTAGTGAACTATTTAGCAATACAACAAAAGCAATGATTTATAAAAAAATTCACACAGTCCTGTAGATCTGTATAAGGTTTCTGTGGCCAGGTTTTGATAGCGGGGAGGCTACAGGGGTGGCTTCTGTAAGAAGCAGATGGAAGCTTCCTCCATATCCAGCAGAGCCTGTGCCTGCCAGCTCCAAGAGAGACATGCCACTGGCCAAGGCCAATTAGAAATGGTAGAAACGTCTCTGTGATAACATATTTAAGAACAACAAGAAGAAAAAAAGTTATTGTGTAGATTTAATTGTGGCCAGAGAAAAGCAGAGTGGAAATATGTGACAGGAACAAGTCTGCAGACACTAAGGTCAGTGGACAAGCAGGGGGAGGAGGTGCTCCAAGTGCCAGAGCAGAGATTCTCCTGCAGCCTGTGATGAAGACCATGGTGAGGCAGCTGTGCCTCTGCAGCCCATGGAGATCCATGGGGATGCAGAGATCCAACTGCAGCCTGTGGCTGAACCCCACACCAGTGCAGGTGGATGCCTGAGAGGAGGCTGTGAACCTGTGGGAAGCCCATGCTGGAATAGGCTCCTGGCAGGGACCTGCAGACCCATAGAGAGAGGAGCCCAGGCTGGAGCAGGTTTTCTGGCAAGACTTGTGACCCTGTGCCTGAAGGACTGCACCCCATGGAAGAGTGACCCGTGCTGCAGCAGTTTGGGGAGGACTGTTGCCCATGGGATGAACTTACTTTGCAGCAGTTTGCAGAAAACTGTTACTCATGGGATGGACTCCCATCTCCAGCTGGAGACGTTCATGAAGAACTATCTCCCATGGGAGGGACTCCACACTCTCCCTGAGCAGTGGCAGAAACAATGTTTGATGAACTGACCATAACCCCCATTCCCCATCTCCATGTGCTGTTGGTGGGGAGAAGGTAGAGCCGGGAAGGTGGGGGGCATGGTGGGAGGAAGGCTCTTTTAAGGTCTAATTTTACTTTTCATTATTTTGCTCTGATTTTGTTAGTAATAAATTCAATTAATATTTCTAATCAGAGTTTGTTTTGCCCATGGCAGTATTTGATGAGTGATCTCTCTGTCCTTATATCAGCTCATCAACCCTTCATTGTATTTTCTATCCCCTGCCCAGCTGTGGAGGGGAATGATAGAGAGGCTTTGGAGAGTGCCTGGCATCCAGATGGGGTCAGCCCACTACAAAATCTTTTTTATTTTTCTTAAACTTTGATCCAGAAAAAACAAAAAACCAAAAACCAAAACCAAAACAAAAAAACAACCAACCAAACAAAACCCCCAAAAAACCCAAACAAAAAAACCCTACACAAACAAAC
>WEIT01002037.1:393886-404238 GCA_013389985.1 Dryoscopus gambensis | reverse complement strand
GTTGTTTAGTTTGATTTTTTAACACTTGTGATAGACAAAGTTATTCACAACATCAATATCATATAATATCATATCATATACTCATTCATTACTTCCAAAAGCAGAAATCTATGCAATGGGCTAGACTGTGCGTTACTTAAGCATCCTGAAAAAAAATCACTCACCAGCATTGTTGTGAGAAAAACATTCCAGATTTGTGTTGCTAAAGAAATTTCAGTATGTCAAGTTCAGTGTAACTGATTAGACAGTACTACAGCCAATTTGAGGAATACTGTGCATGAGGTGATAGAGCAGTCAGTAATTGATATGATAATAATTAATATGACAATAAGGAATAGTAATTAATATGAAAAATACATCAGTGTTCAGTAAAATGTTTTACTGACACGTGTAAATTATAGGAACAGCTACATCTTTACAGCAATACAGTGGTTCTACATTAATGACAGATTTTCTTAAGTAGATGCTCCTTGTCCCTAAAATAAACCCACATCTAATACTTAGAAACATGTGGGCACATATTTTATATATATAGACACACACACTTGTATACATACATTCCCAAATATTTTGATCAAATAGACAAATAATTAAATGAAGATAATCAGCAATTGAATTTTCTTATAGTATACAAATATTTAGCAAAACCAAAATACTTACAATATCCCCTTCAAAATAGAAAAGCCTTCACACTGATTTCTGAAGGTAATATTGGCTGGCTTTTATCTCCAAGGAGACAGAAAGTCTTGATTTTCTCACCTTCACCTTTCCATTCCCAACAACATCACTTCTCCCTAGTCAGCTCCCATGCAGGAAGTTTTCTTTTGTATTGGGATGCCCGGGGGAGGGATGGAGGGAGGAGCTTGGTTGCTTTTCTGAAAACAGTAAATGAAATTTTGTGCTCTCACTGACAACACTGTAAGAAAGGGAAAAGTGTTTGGGTGAAACTTTTGAAGAATTATCACCTAAATAGTAATCAATTATTTTCTTTCTGCTGAAAATCATAGCTACATTTATTAAAAGCAAAGATGGATTTTCATTCAATTGGAAATATATGTGTGAAGCAGTAAGAAAGCAAAAGGTTTCCTGTTTCACATTTCATTCCAAGCTTTAAACCATGCAGGCATGAATTAAATATTGGCACAAAATTTGCCTTTCATTAAAAGGTTTTGTTTAGAAATTAGAGTATATATTACTATTTTTCATTCCTTAATTTCCACTTTTTATTATTCCCAGGCACTGGTGAATGTTCATTACATCTCATACAGACAAAATCTGAAATTCAAATATACTATCTGTTATACACAAGATCAGAGCCCAAAATACATTCAATAGCACACCATGCCATAACCTCCAATAAAACATACAAACCTTGTTTGAGCAAAATTAATATCACAGCATTTATCCTCATATCTGGAATTACTTATATTTATTTTTTAAAAAGTGATGCATAGAGCCTGCTAGTCCACAGGTATTGGACAGTAACACACACATGCATGGTAAGCCCTAATGCCAAGTACAGTTCTTCCTCCTAATTACATCAACAGAACCCATTACTGTCTAAATTTTTTTTCTTCTTTATTAAATAGAACATAAATCTTTCCTATCAGCTTTCCTGAAGATAAGAGAGTTACTCTGGGTTTTGCTGGAAGGATTCTACCAAAGCAACTACGCTGTCCTTAAAAGCCAGGCAGCACTAATGCACACAAAGAAACAAATGGTGATTAAACATTTTTCTGGATATGGACAACTGAAGATGGTTTTAAAAGAAATAAAACTCTAAGTGTTCTGTGGTGGAAGCAGCAACAAGGCATTTTAAGTTCCAGTGTAAGTTATTTTTCTAGAAAGCAAGATTATGTTCTCAAGGCAAGTTCAATTAAGAGAGCAGAATTTTAAAGATCACTCAAGCATCACTCTACAAAGGCACTATAACTGCTACATTTACAATCCTGGTATTAGCATTTACAAGCTAATGCCACTAAATGCAACAGAGATTCCTACCTGCACATATTTATTCTGCTGTATCTTCTCCATCCATCTCTCCCTGTGAAAAATGGGGCACAGGGGATAAACACAGACCTCAATACAGCAAAAAGAATTGCACTCCTTCCGTACACTGTAATATTTAAAATCCAAAAAGCAAGAGCTCAGAGAACAAGACTTTTTATCTCCAGCAGCTTCGGACTTGCAGCTAACCACAAAACACTTAGACAAGTTACTTCTCTCATGCTACAGTGGAAAATTTCCTTTCTCCCATTAGGAAGGCAGTTTCTTACAGTGAGGAGAGGGCAGAAAACCAGCCTCAGAGTAATGACACTCTTTTCTTCCCATTTTCATTCATTATTCCTGTGGAAATAGGAGGAGGGAAATTGAGGAAATAAAAATGCTGAAGTTTAACAACAAAAAGATAATGTTCGTTATATAAATTGCTAAAATTAAATTCGTTATAGAAATTACTGTTAATTTATTCACCATGCTCTTGACGTGGCTGTTTCCTCCATTAACTAAAAAGTACAGCACTTTTCTTTTTCCTTTTTATTGCCAGAGCATAAGACAAATATTTCTTGTTGGTAGCATTAGCACACCACCATTAGTTTAATGACTAAGAGGGCACAGATGTCAAGAGCTGAAAAAACCAGATTTTTGCATAATTAAATGTATCTTGTAACTGTGCCATAACTCTAAACATTAGCTGCCACTTTAAATTACAGATCAGAAATGCAGTCATTAAAGACGTCAAGGCATCTGACAATTCATGCACACTGCATGACCCTCTTACCCTCAGATTCTATCCAGCCACCTCCTCCACTAGCTTCCACCTACTGAGAAATGCTCCATGGTACAATCCTAGAAGTCTCCTGTTCTCTGGGATAACACACACACCACCCGTGCCTCTGTCTCAGAGGGACAAGGGTTCATGCCAGGTCTCTCTTCCCATTTTTCCCATTTATAGGAATGAGACAGCTACTTAAGTTCCTAACAAATTCAGCACGATTTACCTCCTTCTCCTGTCTCACTGAGACTTTCCCTCAGTAACTCGCTGACCATGGAACCCCTCCTGTAAGTGAGACATCTGAAACTAGGATTGCTGAAAATCTCACTACATTCCCCTTCAAGATGCATCCGTATTATTAAGATACTATGTCTCAAACTGGCTAAAATTACAAGCAGGACACAAGATCCTAGATGGATACAAGAGGGAATGGAACAAGAATGTCAAACAAATAAGTCACTGCCATCAGTTGATGTATCTGTAAATCGAATCCTGAAATTTGCATACTGACCTCTTCAATAGTCTCTGTCTGATTCATACCACCACAGAAATTTTGAGCAAATAAATTATTGGAAGAGAGAAAATAAATACGTTTATCAAAAATTTAATGGAAAAAATCAACATCACTTTACTTACATGCTAAAAATATCCAGTAACTTTGACCATAACAGTCGGAAGGAAAATTACTTGAGCTTGAGACAGATATTTCATATTTTCAAGAAATGGATCCTGCAAAACAAGATCATACAGTCCATAAGTAGATGGTGTCATCTACTGACAAAGAATGCTATTGAATTTGATACAAAGTATCTTTTTGAGTGTTTTAATTTAGGTCAAGACTCTCACAGAGACCAATCACGACTGTTAATTACAGAGTTTATGGTTATCGCTCACTGTCCATGACCCAGCATCAACCACAAGTGAGTCTGAGACAAACATGGCCAATGATCCTCCATTAGAATCAGCAAATGCAAACCACTGTTCACACAGAAAACCCCACGAAACACAGAAAATTCAGCTGTGCACATAAAAGCAAAGAGGTATGAACACAGACACTAAAATATTCTCCTGAAAGCAAATCTCAAACTCTGGAGAGCAGGGAATGGAAATCATGTCAGAGGGAGCACAGGGAGATTTTGAGTTTTGTTAAAGATAGCTGCACCACAGAAACAAAGATCGTCTCTTTTGGGCATAATAAAAATAATAATCATAATAAATAATAATAATAACAATCATAATCATAGCAAAAAGCTATTATTAACAGAAATCAGCTGTTATTTTTGCTTTCTTAAAACATGCAATGAAGCTTTCCAAGTAACTTTAAAACCAGAAAGTTCCATTAATGAGGAGGAACTGTTTAAATGTTGTAAACCTGCACAAGTGATTCAACGACAGACAGAATTTCTCAACAGAAAATCATAAAGACTTGCAGATGAAGGAGACTTTTAATACTGGATGACTCTTCAAGTTTACATTAAAACTAGTCAAATGTAGACCACTAAAACAGCACAAGTATTTAACAGGATGGACATTTTTGTACTGAAACAACTTGTGAGCACTTGTGGCCTTCTCAAATACTCAAAAAAAAATAGTGTCTGGTCACAGTAGACCTATGTTTTTGCATCCCCACCTTGCTTTATGTACAGATGTACACAAGGAATTCACAGCAGATTTTCATAGGGCAATAATTGGTTGTAACATGGATCCGGAGCTATGTAACAGTTGCTAACTCTGATGCTAACAGCTCATAAATGATATTTCCTACAAATTTATGTTAAAAAGGTCCTTTGCTGCTCAGCAATAAAATTTCATACTCCTTGGTAATTCAAGGATTTGCACTGGAGACACTTGCAGTGAAAATTATTTGCAGAGATTTCTGTTTACTGAGGCTGCAACTTTGGAGAATTTGCAATCTTCCTTCCTGTCTGAAACCTAAACTGGCATACAGGGAGTGCAGTGCCCACAATTTGGGAAGCACTATAACCTCTGGAATATCACATTAGGAGTGATCTCTAAGTAATGCACATGCATTTATTACAATGCAAACTCAAATGCGTCCTTCGTGGGCTGAACTAATTCAGCTGCTGGCCAGAAGCTTCAGGATTCTCCTTAATTTCGAGGGTGACTAATTTCAAGATGTAGATGAGGTTCCAGGAATGCCTTATAAAATGTCATAACCCTGGAACAAGAACAAGAGTAATAACGGACATCAGGCAAAAAAAAAAATGGTAGGGAAATACAGAAATACATCTGCTTTGTTACACTTGGAACACAGAATAACTAAATATTACACATACAGTAAAACCAAAAGCAACACACAGAGAAAGTAATATAAAACATCTCCAAAGGCATGAGTCCAGAAAAAATGAGGGGCTTCGGCAAATTATCTGTGAGATAAACAAAAGGAGCAACACAAGCTCTCTTAGAAAAGAATCTAAGAGTGTAAAGTACATGCTGTATTTATCAAGACAATAATTTGCATGATTGCCATTTCCCTTTTTTCATGCTGCACAATGAAATAAGAAATCGACAGACATGAAATTTAGTACTTGGTAAATAGCTAATTGACTTTACAGAACAACAGGAAATAGCTTTTATGGTAAGTTCACATTTAATGCATTGTTACACTACAAAGTAGCTTTCTGCCTAATGACCTAATGTACACTGAAGAAGTTTGAAAATGATCTCAGTGCCTTAAGTTCAAGTTATTCCATCTGTTTCTTCGTAGTGTTCTGAAAAACAGTATTAGTATTTTTGAAGCATTTTACATTTCTCCAGAGTAAGGTGCTAAGAGGAAAATACTGCTGTTACAATTTTTGAAAGATTTCCAGCACTTCTGATGCAGTCTCGTTAACACAGTTTATGAAGTCTCACCCCTTACTGCATGGCCCCAAACACAACCATGAAATGAGAAATGCAAGAGCCCTAGCAAAGGTTGAGATATTTGGTTTCACACCTATTTCTTACTGTACCTCCCTGTAAGATTAAAGTCTAAACTCCAACATGTCAAGAATGCAACTCATAAAAAACTATGTAAGAGCAAACAGCTTAGCAAATTAAAAACAAAGAAACCATAGAATTATGGAATGGTTTGGGTTGGAAGGGACCTTAAAAATCATCTAGTTTCAGTCCCCTCCTATGGGCAGGTTGTCCAGGCCCTCATCTAGTCTGGCCTTGAACACTCCCAGGGATGAGGCATCCAAGGGTCCTCTGAGCAACCTGTGCCAGCGTTTCACCACCTTCATAGGAAGAATTTATTCCTAGTACCTGATCTAACCTTGCCCTCTTTCAGTCTGAAGCCGTTCCCCCTTATCATCCCTTTTCCTGTCACTACATGTGACAGGAATTACTGGACTTATAATTACTTTCTCCATCTTTCTTGTAGGCTCCCCTACTGGTGGAGGAGTGAGCGAGTGGCTCTGAGGGGCTTGGCTGTTGTCTGGGATGAAACCACAACAATTCCTTACTCACCAAACAGTCCACTCACTGAATCCATGTCTCTCCAGTTCAGAGAGAAGGATGTTGTGGGGAACCATGTCAAAGACTTGACAGAAATGACATCCAGAGCCCTTCCTTTTGTCCACTAATGTGGTCGCTCCATCACAGAAAGCCCCTGGGATGGTCAGGCAGGACTTGCCCTTGGTGAAGCCATGCTGACTGTCCTGCATCACCTTCCTGTCCTCTGTGTGCCTCAGCACAGCTTCCAGGAGGATCTGCTCTGTGATCTTCCCAGGCGCAGAGGGAAGGCTGACAGGGTGGGAGCTCCCAGGGGCCTCCTTTCCACCCTCTTTAAAGACAGGCACAAAATGTTTCCCTTTTCCCAGTTAGCTGGGACTTCACCTGACTGCCAGGACTTTTCAAATACCATGGAGAGAGGCTTGGCAACTACATCAGACAAATCCCTCAGGGCTTTGGGATGCATCTCATCACCATAGACTTACGTACATTCAGGTGTCATGAACCCGACTGTTACACTGGGAAGCATTTTTGTTACAGCAGTGGGAAGCGTGTGATTTAAGACAAATGTGAAATGTGTTTATTGTTTAATTTTTTTCTTTCAAATATAAGATGAAGGCTTGTTTTGTTCAGTTTAGTCATGTGCTGGCTTCAGGCTAATGGCAATTGTCAAAGTGTTTCAGATGCTGTCATGCACAAAGTATGGAGTTTTATTGGATTC
Organism: Dryoscopus gambensis; assembly: GCA_013389985.1. NCBI lineage: Eukaryota > Metazoa > Chordata > Aves > Passeriformes > Malaconotidae > Dryoscopus > Dryoscopus gambensis. Next base: position 397,288 of record WEIT01002037.1, on the reverse strand, counting down.
TGGGTTGGAGAAGAATGAGGCAGCGAGAAGCTTTCTCTGTAAGTAAATACTGAGCAAAGTGCCTGACTACATTTCAGTATGCATTAGTCCATTAAGAAGTTGATGACTTCTCATAACATAGTCATTTTCGTGCACACACTTAAGTGATTTATTGTCTTGTTTTAGAGATATTGAAATTCTGATATTAGTTTTATGTTAGGCTTTGATAAAATGAAATACTAATTTCATTCTTAAACCCCAACCATCACTTCATTATCCATAATCAGCAATGGGTTATTCATTTAATAAAGATAATATTGTGTCTTTAAGAGCAGTCAGCATCTTTTGCACATTTGATTTGAAATTGACTTTGCTTATGAACAGAGAACCTTTGCTTTTTACATGTCTATGCTATTTTAAAATATGGTTTCCTCTTTTTTTATTTTTTGTTATTGTGCATCAAAGAACTTTTAGTGGATTGTGGCTGCTATTAATGTATGTAATGCAGTGTTTGTTCAACCTGTCAGATCAACAGATCATTAGTTTAAGGTGAAAAAAAAGTACAGTGATCCCTTTGTATCGCAGAGCCATTGGGGTCAGAAGAAATCTCTGGAGATTGCCTGGTCCAACAAAGATCACATTTACTGAAGGCTGCTAAAAATACAAGTATCATAATAGGGATAATTTTCTGGTTTCTGTGTGTATGTTTATCAAGCCTGAACTAAAAGCAATATTAGAAAAAAGAAACATTCTACATAAGGTTTTCTTTGTTATGCAGGAAACCTTCCAGCCTTTCATCATGCTTGTCATTTCCTAGTAGGAAAGTGGTAAGATGAGTTGGTCTATAACATCAGCTGTTTGCTTTAGGTTTTGGAAGAGAAAGAATATGACATTTATATGAATCTAGGCATTATTTTTCAATTTCCACAAAAATCCGATCTTCTTAGGCTAGATTGTGAATTTCTGAGAACACTGCAGTGAGCAAACTGCTGCTGAGCCAAAAAGGAAGTGGTGGAGAACCAAACAGGTCTCAGGAGTGAAGCCAGGATGTTGAGATAAGGAGAGAAAGAAGAATGGAAATGCCCAGAATGTAAGCATTGAGTGAATAAACATTTCAATAAGTAAGATCATAAGGATTATATTTCCTTAATAATAGTAACTTCTAGAATGCTATGGGTTTTCCCAGCTTCCCCTGTGTACTTCTGCATTCTCTCTCATGAGGCTTAGCAGCCACAGAATTAAACTAAAATGTTCAAAGATTTTAGAAATGCACTGCAAGAATGATTTGGAGCAAGTATGATTTTGTGGAGAAAAGATGGAAGGAAACATGACAGCACGACAAATAGTTAAGAAGAAATGTGGAACAAACTCATCTTCATGTCCACGAGGAGTGAAACAAGAAGTAACAGGCTGAGACTGCAGCTCAGGAAATTCAGGAATGCTCAGGAAATGAAGCACAAGGAAAACCATTTTTGGCAGTGAGAATAGTGAAGCAGTAGAATATGTCGCAGATTGAGGTTTTGGAATCACCATCTGTTGCAGCTAGGGACAAAACAGATATCTCCAGGAATTACATCAGTGGAGTTGATGCTGTTTTGGGATAAATGAACTAATTGGCTTTAGGACATCACTTCCAACCCCATTTTTAAAAGATATAATTATACAACCACAAGAAGAAAATGTTTTGCATAAACAAAGGCCTCTGTAATCCTCCAGGAAAAGCTGTAATAGGTTCTCTACTTGCGATAAGAGCTACATAAATTCAAGATATAAAGACATGCATTTTAAGATCAGATAATCATTGAAAAAATTCCCAAAGGATATGGTAGATTCCACATAGCTTGAAACCAAAAGTGTTGTAGGCTATATATAATTCATGGGCATGACTCAGACGCAACTGTTTGAAATTACTGTATTTAGGCTATGCTTTATGGGATGTGAAACTTGGTGATCTGAAATCCAATTTAAATGTTTTGTGTTACTAAAATCTCCTGAGATATCACATTCCACATCTGCATAAGCAAGGCATTCACATAATACAACCCACTGTTTTAGCCTCCATCATGTCCAAAATCTGCTGTAAAAGCCACAAATGAGCCCAGTCTTTGCAGTGGTTCTGTGGAAGTGGTGTGTCTGTGACTGCAACTCTTGCTGCTGGGTTAAAGGAGAGAAATTATTATTGCAGCATTAACTTTGTCTTAAATTTGCTTAATCTAACCAGTAAATACTGGATTCTAGCTCAGTTATTAGTAAGAAATTCTTCACTGTGAAGGTGGTGATGCACTGGCAGTTGCCCAGAGAAGCTGTGGCTGCCCCATCCTTGGAGGTGCCAAGGCCAGGTTGGACGGGGCTTGGAGCAACCTGGGATAGTGGAAGGTGTCCCTGCCCCTGGCAGGAGACTGAAACTGGATGAGCTTTAAGGTCTTTTCCAACCCAAACCATTCCACGATTCTGTGAAACACCGCAAAGGAAGGACTTTGGCCAAGGCAGATCTCATTTCACAACCATACCCTCCACTTGCAATTGTGATGAGGACACTCTGCATTCTGCACTGCTAGAAAAAGTGATCTGTATCAAAACAAAGTTTAAATCAGTGGTAGTAATAAATAAACTTATCTTCTACTTAGCCTTGCAGCCAGCATTGAAGAAGAGTAAGAATACCTGAATGCATTGTTTTATCCTTAACCCTTTACACGTTCTCTCTCACAGTATTCTTTTTTCACTAATTAACTACCAGCACCTTTACTGTTCTGCCACAAGGAAGTAACCAGTGTAGCAAACAGGTGCACTAAGTAGAGAGTCCTGCACACAACTTCATAAAGATCCTCACTGGGAAGTTACCAAGGGAGATACAAAATATTCTGAGTTGGAAGGGATCCTCAAGGATGACTGAGTCCAACTTTGAAGAAAATGCCCCATAGGGGGATTGAACCCACAACCTTGAAGTTACCAGCACCATGCTCTAATCAACATCCCTACCTACTTCTTATTCGACAAGAGAGCCAGACCGTCTGCCCCACACAAAGGAATCTTTGGTTATTATTAATGAAGTGCAAAACTGGTGATAAAAGACCATCTGATTATTAGTGACAGCTGAAACTGCGGATTTTATTAGAGTGGGCCCTTTCTTATTTAAACATAGGCCTTTCGCTGCCACTCGGGACGAAGCAAAGGGGGACGAGCACACTCCAGGATCACCAGGAGCAGGACGGGGACAACACAAGAGCAGCAGGGCCGGGAAAGGGACAGAGCTGACCCGCCCTGGGGCCGGGCTAAGGCGGCGCCTCATGAGGCGGCAACATGGCGGGCGCCGCGGCAGGGCGGGACGCTGGACACGCCCCCATTGGCCGCGCCCCTTGGCCACGCCCACTCCCGCTGCTCGCCTATAAAAGCCTCGCGCGGGCCGGGTGAGAGGCCGGCACT